>JAGSMR010000010.1:5347500-5617500 GCA_029286605.1 Sericinus montela
TATCGTCCTAACTATATTTTATTATCCGTTGCCTATTTTACACTTTATTTAAAAAAAGAATTTTATTCAATTATAGAATTTTAAAAGAAAGAAATTATAGAATTTTACAATCTTAAAATTAAAACTATCATAAAGACCCACTTGATCTTTATGATAATTTTAATTTTGATAATATGATAAATGATATGGTACAGAGAAAGCTGAAATATCCACGCTGATATATAATGATTTCAAGAAATTATTGTATTTGTAAATGACAATGAACGCAAATGAATTATAATCATCAACTATATAGTCTGTAGTAACCTTTATTTAGGTAATAACTCCGTGGACATACCGCGAGACTAATTTATAACTTCCTAAGTTTTTATTCCGGACACTTTTGTAAAATTGTGTGTGGGGACAAAGCGATGTTTTTCTTGTATCAAAGCTCTTTATGAATTCCATAAGGTCGATTAGGCATTAGGCCTAATTATGATGTTTCCTCCAGGAACATGAAATTTCTGCGTTTATTTATCTAATAATATGGTTTGGTTTGTTTTTTATACATTATCGGATATGTGATTTGTTCTCTTTTATTTATTTATTATTATGTATATTTCATACCTCAATATCAGTCAAGAATAATGTATGTACTTAGGATTATTAATCAATTGTATTAAATAATTGATTAATAATACAGGACTTAGTATTATTAATCAATTAAACTGTTGTTTAGTTTTACTTTTTTCCATCATGGAACATTTTAATATATTATTATGCATTAATAAGGACAGTGCTATCTTATTATTAAAAAGATATCTTATTATAATGGAAGCGATTTAATTAACGATTGATTTTTTTAACTTGTAATGAAAATAAGAAAATGGAAAAGGAGACCTAACGGTGATCTACCACCAGTCACAAGATCACTTAAATCCGTTGAGATATACCAGTTTTATGACGGCGAAAGAATATGACGAGAGGCACTAACTTACGCCGTTTCTCTGTTGTTTCTTTATTTCATTCTTTTTCATTCGTTCCGTTTTCCTGTGGATATTGTAAGAGGCGAGTAGAGAGCTTGGAATACAGTAATGACGACGGTAGATGGCAGGATAAACATTTCAAAAATACCAGAACAAAATGAAGAGGACCGTAAGCGATTATGGACGCTATAGGGAGAGGCATATGTCTTGCAGTGGAGTTTTACAGGTCGTTATTTATGTATATATTCCAGTGTGAAAGAAGTACAAACGTATTCACTTACAAACTTTCATTCTTTTAAGTAACTTCTTGACATGTCACCAAAGCCGAGTGGTTGGGTGGTCGGAATTTCGAGTCAAGACAAGAAAACCAATGGGTTTTTCAAAAACTTATGTTCGAATTATATCGTTGGTTTGGACATAAAGACAGCGACGGGCTCACCACCTGTCACGTTGTCCCAAAAATATCTTCGGTGAAAGGTGGGTCGAAGGGATTTAATTGTCTAGACTAGACCTCTGTCTTCCCCTGTATTGGGAATTGCGTGAAGATATTTATTTATTTATTTTATTTATTTATCTCTTTGGAGGTGGTTACAGCTTAAACGATTATAGTTATGTATCTCCGTATCTCTTATTATGTATGCAACAGTCATAGACATAGACTTTGGAATTTACAAAATAAATTCCAAAGTCTATGTCTAAACTGATGAGGAATTGCGTGAAGATATTTATATTTATTTATTTATAACTTCTTGCAACCGGAATATTATTAATGTTATAGCATTAATAATATTCCGATTGATTAACTAACTAAGCTTAATTGTCACAACAAAAGTCGAATAGCGGACTTTGAACCTACGACACACCAGCTTGAACTTGCGACGTACGTGTCGAAATCTGATATCTATTAGGTTATAGTAGGCGTATAGTCGTACGATAAGTGTACTATGTTTATGAAATTATGCAATTTTATTGATTTTTAAACCATATTTATGCTGAACTTTTATGTGATTAAATTAAAGAAAAAAAAGTTAAAATTTCAACTGACACGGGCGGGATTCGATTCATTTTTTCTCTTTAATTTAATCACATGTTTATGAAATGTTTTTTTACCGTAACAAAAAATTATACGTTGATACATAGATAGAGACAATATCACATACTCCGATCGATAGCTCCGATCGCAAAGTAGTGGCTAAAACTCTTGTTTTATCAAATCGGATACCACGGAGACCACAAACTGAGTGTAGAAAAAGTGTTTTCTAGATTGAACCCGAGACCTAAGAGCTGGCGACACTGTGAAAACCGCTGTGTACGCCACTCACCACTTTTTCTACATTTCCTTGGGCCGAAACCCGCACTTCTACATTGTCTCGGGTCTGGTTGTTTGTGGTAACTTCGTTGTGTCTTCTATAACACAAGTGTTTTTCTACATTGATCCGACCGGGTATCAAACAAGCCGAATATTAACAATCTATGCTTTGTTTACAGAGCATCGTGTGGGCGCTAACGCTGATCCACCGGCGTGCGAAGCGCGTTTGTTGAACGCGGAGCTTTGGCGCCGCTTCCACGACATCGGCACCGAAATGATCATCACCAAGGGGGGCCGGTGAGTCCAACACATTCCTTTTGTCTATAACAGGGCTCTATGAAGTGCGCAGTGACATCAAATTAATAAATCTTTTAAAAAATTCATAAGATATCGTTCTACAGGTGGAAAATATTGCACGCGCGTATATAACAATTATGTACGTTGAGTGGTGATGGCTTCGGAAATTATTTTTAACGTTGCAAATGCAAATGATTTAAACATAAAAAAAAAAACTATAATATTACTGAATTGCTCCTCAATTTAACAAAGAAGGCTAAAAGAGGCAGAGAGGATTAGAATCATCGAAGCTCTATTGACTGAAAACGATGTTCTAAACTTAGATTTAAAAAAGTATATATTTTGATGTTAATAGCATAAAAATACCCCGTAGCCAACAGTACAGTTCATAATGTACAAATAACTTAAAAAAATAAAAAGATTAATTTTGAAACTAACGAACTAAATAAATGTATTTAAGTGTAAAATTTGAAAAAAATTTAAAGGATTATTTGGAAATAAATTTGATATGTCGCTACCAAAAGGACTGTAAGTCATATGACACATAAAACACCGATTCCTATTTTAGCTCATTAAAATAAAAATTACTTCAGAAAGAGTCTGTTAAATGATACCTTCAAAACAAGAAACGCACGTAATATGACCGTCGTATATTTAATTAGCGTGCACAAATAAAACTGAAGATCGATGCGATATCGGAGGAGATATTTGGGTTAGATAAGCATTCTTATACAGACATAATTAGTGACAAAGTAATGTAATGTATAATATAACTCGTTTCGTACTTAACGATAATATCGAATTGGCCATATTATTACCGATTAAAAAGTCTTTCGAATTATGTTAAAAATATTATCTACTGGATCTGCCAGAAGAAGCATAAAATCAAGTTGAATACAGTGGAAATGCGATCTCTTCGTTAATTGTGCGGTGTTACCTTGGCCAAACGGAAAACGAAACCAAGAAATTTTCAATATGGTAGGATTGAAAGATGAACTTATCTTTAAAATTGATAAAGGCGTGCTGAAATTAGAATGAGTCATGACCGAAAAGTAAAAAAGACTAACTTTCGAAGAACTGTGAGTATATTGCTTGAAGAGCGAAGCGTCAAAAGTACTCGGATACCTAGACGTGCGAGTATGAAGAAATCGATAAATTGTGATGAAACATCGTGAAACTTAGCTAACTGGTCTCTGACAGTCATATATCCTGCGTAAAAATATGTTGTTATTTATTCGTTATACTGATCGCAAGACAACACAGTATAAAGTATTGTATTGGAAATTGCGTGAAGATATTTTTATACATTTTTTTATTATTTTTTATAAAAAAATACCATTATTAAATGGTCTATAAAAGTCTATAGCAGATCAAAGAAGCCTCTTCCTTAAGATGATTTAACTAAACGCCATGATTAGCAAGCCGATTGGCGATCGCACTACCAGATCACTCCCACTGTTGACGCTGCTATTCGTAACCGGTCTTACTTTCTGTTTGTTACTTTTCTCTTACTTTACTCGAGACGGTTATCCCGTCATCTGTCTGTAGCCATTGCTAATTATAAGACCGTCAATGGCCGTGGGAGGCCCTCAATGGCCTCCCACGATACCCACTGCAGGACAGAGTTTGGTATAATACTTACGCCGATAGCACAAGGTAACTTATTTTCACTAGATCTAACTCCTAATTAAGAACTATAATTTTTCTGTGAGCTCGGGCAGACTTTGTCCCGCCTGTTCAATATGTTATAGCTGTATACGAGTATATTATGAGTAATTCGGACGGCCGAGTGGTTGGGTGATCGGCCTCGAGTCAAGAGACCAGTGTTCGATACTCAATGGTCGTGGCAATGGGTTTTTTCAAAACTTATGTAGAATTTATATCGTTGTCTTGGACATAAAAACGGCGATGGGCTCACCACCTGTCACATTGTCTCAATAAATGTCCCCAGTGAATGATGGGTCGAAAGGATTTAATTGTTTAGACCTCTATCTACCCCTGTATTAGGAATAGCGTGAAGGTATATAATTGAAAACAATAAAGATCCTAAAATAGACGTCGACTACAGCGCCATTTTTGTTATATCTCTTTATTTCAAAAAGTATTTTTTTAATTTGCAAAATAGCAGTTGTCTTGGTTTCTTACATATTACACATTATAATCGATTTTATAATGCATATTTCACAATTAGAGGGTAGCTCATTTTGTTTAAGTACATATCTCATTCATTTTAACACAAAAGTACCCACACAGTCTAATAAATTAAATTAGCCTAATTTGTTTATAAAAAAAATATCTTCACGTAATTCCCAATAGAGGGGTAGACAGAGGTCAAGTCTAGACAATTAAGTCCCTTTGACCCACCTTCCACCGAAGATGTTTTCGGGACAACGTGACAGGTGGTGAGCCCGTCGCCGTCTTATGTCCAAGCCAACGATGAAATTCGTACATAAGTTTTTGAAAAACTCATTGGTACTGCCACCTGGGGATCGAACTCCGGCCTCTCGACTCGAAATTCTGACCACCCAACAACTCGGCTATCATGACTTGTTTATGACGTGTTTATTGGAGTTTTTTAATTTAAATTCTTTATATGAAATTTCATATATAGAGAATATGTAATAGATTATTTAACAAATTTTTTGTTTAATATATCTTGGCAACACTAAACTTAAATTATATTCTATTCACGTCCATCTCTGTACTAATTATCAGCAGCTTTGAACTCGAAGCCGAAATTGCAATACTCCTTACAATGTTTTAACTCAAACCGACGAAAAAAGTCGTCTTAGCAAAATATAGTCAATTAAATGACGCAGCTGTCGCGATTCCAGGCTCGCAATTAAGAAAACACATTACGAGATGGCCATAAATATTTTGAATTATAACAAAAACTTAACGAAAACCCATTAGGGCTGCCGAATCTGACGCGGAGCTTGTTAACGCATAATTTGGGCAGCCCGGACCTCCGTCATAGACAAAACAAACAGCTGCCACGTTTGTAATTTGTGCATTTCTCTAAATGGCCGAGCACAAATTACACCTTATTATAAGCTTGTTTGCTTTACGACGGTACCCCTTCAATTACTTTTTTTCCCTCATCGATAATGTGAAACAGGCAGTGAAGAAATAACACAGTCCACGCGGTCTCGGCGCCTCCGAGATTTCCTGTGAGGGGCCCACCGCAATGCGCTCGTCTCAGCACCGGCAATTATATATTCATGTGGTTATTAGCGGATGGCAGCGGTGGCCGCGCCCATCTCCAAAGAAGTCTCATCGCTTACGAGATAAATTATTTGAAGACAGCAATATGTGCAATAATTTCTATTTGCATATTGTCTTGTATTTTATCCGAAATGTATGTGTAGACATTTTTAAATTTCACCTACGCTTATTTATTTAAAATTTAATATAATTTTGGCTACCATTAATTAAAATGGTAAGGCAGAAAAAAAAACAAATTATAATAATAAAAAATATCTATGAATATGCACGATTGCCGAGTGGTTGTGTGATCTGAATTCGAATCAAGAGACCTGAGTTCGAACCTCAGGTGGTAGGCAAGTACCAATGGGATTTTTCAAAAACATATCTACGACTTACACCACTTACTTAGACATAAAGACGGGGACAGTCTACCACACGTCACGTTGTCCCAGAAAAATAATGCCAAAAATAATGGATGGTGTCTCGAAAGGACTTAATTATCAAGATCTCTGTCGACCCCTATAAGATGACTTTATTCGTGTTTATTTAAAATTTAATTACCAATTAGCAACTTTTTATTAAAATAGTTTGGCACAAAAGAAACGGATTAATAACAAAAAAATATCTATTCCTTTTCAATCTTTCTTACCGGCCAGTACATTTATGAAAAGAACATACGGAATATACAAAGAAAAAGCAGTTTCTGCCAGCGTGCAGCACTTGTGCGCGATTGATGTCGCGTTCGTTGTCGCCGCCCGCGTCAGCTTTTTGCGCGCACTGGCAATTAGCCGGGATCATCTGCGTTCCTGACATCTCCTACATGTTTTTTTTACAGCCCCCAGCGCGGACCACCTCGCGACCGGCTAACTTCCCGATAATTTACCGCTTTATCCGCATGTTTGGTGAATCTCGTTAACTACCCGCGGCCGTCTAGAGGTCACTTTTGTTTGTTTTGTATTAATGATGCCGCGTGAGAGAGGCCGGGGGCGCGCCGGCGCCGGCCCTGGCGCCATACGAATGGAAATGGGTCAAAAATATTTAATCTGTTTCTCTTATAGAAGCCTAGTAGAACGTAACGCGTTTGGCTGTAATTGAGTTATTGTAGACGCTAGCGTGCAGCTCTCGCTCGAAACGATTCAAATTAAAACGTAGCTCGAAGCTTTTAGCCCTTAGCTTGTTCAAATAAGTTTTTACGAAGTGATTTTGGAGTGGGGCGAAGTTTGGTGTTCTGAATTGAAAGCACAAACAGTGGGTTCTGGGCGGTTCGTTTATGCAAGCGGGGCCGGGCGACGTATGTACGTACAGGTTGTCAGAGTTAACACCTGCCGGGCCCGCCATACGAGCTTTATGTGTAGGGATTTGTAACTATAGTCTTCCCGATTTTTCCATTTTGTTAATCTTTGGATTTTAAAAGTAAACCCGCAAATCAGTTTGCATCAGCCAGCTCATTTAGATCTGAAATGTTCGTCTTATTACTTTGGGAAATTAACATTTGTAACTTCTTTCGCATACTTATAAAATAAATAATCAATATTTATTAGGGCAATACTCAATAACATGTAAGCATAAAGGAATTATAAACGTTCTGGTTGAAAAGTGGGACAAACTGCATCTGTCCGTCGAGGAAGACAATAATGCCCTCAATAATCATAGCACAAGCAAATAAACATCGGTTAGGATAAAGTTGGTTGTTTGTTTTTTCTCTAAACCGAAATATGACAAATGGGCGAGGCGCGCCGGCGCAGATTGCTCGCGTGTCGTCGCGCGGACCTCCCGCCATTTTAAAAACAAACAGACATCACAAAAACTCGTTATTTATTTTCGAGTTATACGAAGGATAGGGCGCGCCCGAATTCGCTTGAAAAAAATCGTAAGTTATAATTAAAAACGTCTGAGGCCGCGCAACGCTCATGTTTTCTGTAATTTCGAAGCCCGGTACGGTCGCCGCGTTCACTGCGACGACTTCTTATAGTTCCTATGACATTTATGTACGCTCACAAGTCGTGAGATAGAGGCGTAATCGCATCACGGATCTCACGTCTCTCGATTCACATGCGGCGTGTGTAAGCGGTTGGGGCGCTTACTTTAACAGAAATACCTATTAATTGATTTGATCTGTGTCGTAATTAAAATGGGTGATTAGAGCGCGGGGAGCGGCGCCGGCGCCTCAAAGCGTCTCGGGCAGCATTCCTTTTGTTTTACCACGGGTCGTTTGTCGCCTGCGTGGTGAGCTGGCCGCTCGCCGTCTCTGTCGCACTTGGGGGCGTGCGGGCGCGTGCGAGAGGGAGGTGCGCGGGCGCCGACCGCCCGCCGCGCCGCCGGCCGCCCGCCGCGCGCCCCGCCCAGCGCTGCACTAATAATCAGATTATGACAGCCTCATCGCATCGCTCCTCATCCGCCAACGTGACTTACCTTGTCACTCTTTACCCTCCTAGGTATAGGAATTTGACGTTAGAATTTCTCTTAACCAGTATCAGGGTCCGATGATCGATTCAGATTCTTAAAGTGCCTTAGCTCATCATGTCATATTTTTGATAGCAACCTCCATTTAGGATAATGGCAGATCTTTATTGTTTTTAATAGTTATTATTGTGATTCTATTACAAAAAAAAATTAAACAATTTTGGTAAAACGCGTTACACGATTTAAACCGTAATATTGGTAAAGAGTTGTTTGTACTCTTTTAAAGTGATTGAAAACGTTTAGCGTAATAAATGTTTAGGTGACGCAAGAGCTTTTGTCGCTTGCAACAAAAAGCGTAACGTCATTGAATGTAATGGATAATTCCGGATCGAGGCAGCGGCGGGCGAGGCATCCGAAGCACGCGCCGCTCCGTCGTCGCCGCGCTGCGATCATATCGCAATACCCAAGGGACTGAGCAGCCACCACCCCTGATTAACCGAAACTCGACAGTTACAATGCATTCCATTGCAACAATTAAATACGCTGACGAAACAAAATCGCTATTCAACCCGGCAATGTATTACGTACTATGCGTTGGATTCATCAATTTCCCGAAAAACGCGATGAACGATTAAAAAATACGCGCAGTCACCACGGCTCCCGTGTCTCAGTCTAAAACAATCGATGATTTCAGGAAAAAAAGAAGAAAACGTTAAATTGAATTTAGAACATAAAAATTCACATTCCTCATCACTGCTGCAATGCCGTGCACGATTCGTTTTTTTGCTTGAAGACAGCGGCTCCTGATGATAATTTCTCATTAGGTTATAACATTTTTTTTCGGTCGAAACATCGTAAATTCCTCGAATAATTTAGGGAAGAAAGTGGTCGTGTTGTGGATGTTTTGTTTTTATGGCGCCAACGAGCAGCGCGGGTTAGATCGGTATCTCTCGATACAAGCGTTTAACCCATGTTACGTGGAAGTGGGGAATTATTCTCACGGGCCCCGATTCGGTTTGCTAACAAGTTGTAATGTGGGCCAACGACGTATCTTACATTTTTTAGGGTTTTAAGATAAAAAAACATTTTATGTCGATATCAGATTTGCGAAGGCGTTTGATTTCGCGTCGTATTGGGATGAATCCGATGTGCAATGAGATTATCTTACATATTTTTTTATTCAATCGCTTTATAAAGAGTTCAGTGACCAGTATTAGTACATTATAATAGTGCTAGTTAATTCTTGATATCTTCTAAATATAATATAATCATAGTACAAGCGGCAATTGCTTAATAGATAATTTATAATAGCCATTCAACTATTGTATGCAATTAATGTTCTATTGAGTACACTTCAGTGACAAGCATTAAACCTAATTTGGAATGGTCAACATAAATAATAGTAATTACTTGCTATAATAATAAGAATAATAATCATAAACACAAGAGTGACAAAGATTCGATTTTCTGCAATAGCATCACTCATATATATATTTAAAATGTAAAGTATAAAAAATTTATGTTTCTATCATTTTAACAAAACCTCTGTGTAAAGCACCCTTGCCAAACATCAAGATTATTTTAAAGATAATTTTTTCTCTAACATTTGCTCAAGTAAACTGAAAATGTTGCGTTATTAATATGTCATTAGTAATAATAGTAGTCGAATAAAAAAAGTCTAAACAGAAATATTGCAAGCAATATTTTCGTGTTTGTACAAAACCCCGCAACCGACTCATGCCTTTACCTGTACCACTGTCACTACTTACTTATACTTTAACGACTGTTAAGAAAGTTAAAATTCGAAACATAATATATGTTCCAGTTACGCAGTAGAACGGTAGGAGTCCGATCACATCTTATACCAGAAACCAAGATAAGATCCTGGGCATTTGAGCTCTACGTGTCCATACAGCGTCTCCCACAATCGGCCATTAAGTCCCAACCGTGGCAGGGTGCGTCATCGCTCATAACAATCATTAAAATTTAGGCACGTACAAGTAGCGCGCGTAAAAAAACATGTCCAAGTTGTAAATTTGTTTAATTTCACGCAACATACGGATGCTTGTGATATTTTTCACGTTCTTATAATTATTAACCTTTGAGCGGTATGTTTTTATTTTTAAAAACTTCTTTTTATTTCACCCTTTTTCAATAACGTTAATACTTACGTAATTTCTTTTATAAAGTGCACACCAGGATATAAGCCTTACACATGAAATGAGATTGCCATAATCGCAATGCCAATATAAAACGAAAAATTAATAACTGATAATAATAATTAACAAATTTATGAGTAATAATCAATAATTATTATAATAATCAAATTTTACCGTGTGGTAACGGTGTAAGAATGTTGCCACTTCCTTTCTTCCCGTGGATGTCGTGAGAGGTGACTAAGGGAAACAACCTTGAACATCGTCATCATCGATACTGCGATCGCCAATCCGCATGCCACGCGTGGCGATTATGACAAATCCTCCCCATAGGAGAGGCCTATGTCCTGCAGTGGACTTTAATAGGCCATTATGTATCGCACATCTTCGTCCATCTCCTCCAGTACCCCTCAAAACCTGGGGAAGTCGATGGATGCAGGTGGCACAGGATATTTCTATGACAATCTTTGTGGGAGGCCTATGCACACCAGTGGATTTTAGACAGAGTGTAATGATGATATGATGATGAATCAATGATTCCAAAAATTTAGGCACTATAGCTCAGTGGTTAGGTGGAGTCTACAAGAAAGGTTGTTCTTCGTTATTAGGTTGGTTAGACTTCGTTGGTTTGGACACTAAGACATAAATAGGTTTAACACTAGTTTGAAGCAATAAAAAAAATAAAAATATCTTCACGCAATTCCCAATACAGTGGTAGACAGAGGTCAAGTCTAAACAATTAAGTCCCTTTGACCCACCTTCCACCGAAGATATTTTCGGGACAACGTGACAGGTGGTGAGCCCGTCGCCGCCTTTATGTCCAAGCCAACGATGAAATTCGTACATAAGTTTTTGAAAAACTCATTGGTACTACCACCTGGGGATCGAACTCGGGTCTCTCGACTCGAAATTCCGACCATCCAACAACTCGGCTATCGTGACTTATTTTATATAATAAACTCCGGAGAGACGTAGGTCAAAAAGACTAATATTTATTTAGACCTAACTATCTGACTACCCTAGTATAGGGAAAACGCATGAAGAATAAAAATTTTACAATATTTCCATGGAAACTAATGGTGGTGGTTCCCCGCTGAGGGAGAAAGTTTATTTGGGACCTGATGTGTTTTTGATTGCTCATTTATTATTATTATTTCAAATATTGCTTATTTTTTGCTTTACAGATACTTAATTTTTCGACGGCTTAATTATTTAAAATTTTTGTTTCATTATTTTTTTAATTAAAAGTCACGATAGCCGAGTGGTTGTGTGGTCGGAATTTCGAGTCGAGAGACCCGAGTTCGATCCCCAGGTGTCAGGCTCGTACCAATGGGTTTTTCAAAAACTAATGTACGAATTACATCGTTGGCTTTGATATAAAGGCGGCGACGGGCTCACCACCTGTCACGTTGTCCCGAAAATATCTTCGGTGGAAGGTGGGTCGAAGGGACCTAATTGACTAGACTAGACCTCTGTCTACCCCTATATAGAAATTTACATTTATTTACATTTATATTTTTACCTGTCAAGTCATCATTCAAGTCAACATATTAAGTATTTGATATACTTTCATATATATAGATAAACTCTTCGATTCTTAAAGTTGCAGTTGTTGGTTACCATAATAGTTGTAACAAAGTTGAGTGGAGAACCAAACCTACTTACGTCATTGGATAAGATCTCCCGTGCGGTAAGTCGCGTCGTGCCTCTGTTACACTGTATGCAAATGCTCCCGCTGGCGCCACTATATATCATAGGAGCTATGTGTATGTCTTAAGAGAATTAAACTTTATAATTTAGATCATGAACGGAATAAACATATTATTATAATATTTCTTTCAGCGTTACTATATATAAAGTTACATATTAACAAAAATATCTTCACGCCATTCCTTATACTGGGGTAGACAGAGGTCTAGACTATAAGTACTTTCGACCCTTCTTTCTCCGAAGAGTTTTTTTGAGACAACGTTTTTTTTAATAAAATCTATAAGTTAAGGTTTTTTATTGGTTATAAAATTAGCAGCAACTTTTATTGCAACTGTAGCCTTTGCAATCTGCAAACCAAAAGAATAAGTAAGAGATGCGTTATCACCCCGAGAGCTAACACGAAAGCCCATAGATCATGTTTCTACTCTATGTCTCACAAGACCGAAAACAAAAGTTCTTACACCGCTGTTTAGTGACAGAAATTAATACTAACTTGGTACTGGCCCAGTCGATCTATGCAGAGAATAAGTCCACATCAAAACACTAACAGATCTAGACAATTAAGTTTTTTCCACTCACCTTTCACCCAAAACATTTTTTGGGACAACGTGACAGATGGTGAGTAGTCTTTTTGCCCAAGCCAACGATATAAATTGTACAAAAGATTTAAAAACATCCATTGGTACAAACCTACCACCTGGGAATCGTACTCGGATCTCTGGACTCGAATTCCAACCACGTGACAGTATCGTGAAAAAAAAAACCTAAATAATTTGAAAAGTATAATAAGGCTATAATATAAATCAGTCAAATGTTATGACAGGTACATGTTCATTAACCACACAATGAAATTACTTTGTGGGTAAACAAATAAAAGTAACATGTTCTAGAAAATTGTGAACAATGCTAAATGTTGTGGCCCTATTAGCATCACTTTGTCAAGTACAAGCCGTGGGTGGGGGCAGCCACCCGCGCGTCCCGAGCGATAGCATCGACGCGACATGGCTTTCGACTGCGCATCTGAACGTCACGCTGCGATCCCTATCGCCACGCTACTGGAACCTTCTAACCCCAGCAGTGTATCCAAAGCATTATGGTGTTTAAAATCACGGATTACAGACTACACTAACATCTGATGTTATTCAAGGATGTCATGTCGCGTACGCTTCATCAGAATGGGTGCAATTGTATGATGCACGTTTTTCAAATTAAAGTGTCGCTTTGGTGTCACTGCAACCGAGTAGTTGTGAGAACATGACGTTATTTTAATCACGATGCTTTGTATGGTTACGCAGGAAATGTCTCTCTCTCTCTAGTCACTTTCCTTAGGCGAAAACGTCTGTAGTCAAAGCCATCTTATCGAAGAAAAATATAAAAAAATATCAATTAATCATATCAGAAGTACAGTAATTATAACGGGCACGTGTGTGGGACCGCAGGATCGGCTTAACACATACCTAGAAATATTTCTGTGTGACTTTGACAGTCTTACATATCATATTAAACATTTTGCAAACAGTTTCAATCTTTGATAAATTCTTATTACAATATTTTATTCTATTGAAGACGATGAAGGTAAATATGTAATAAAATAAGATTATGATGTTGGGAACGAAAGTACAACAGACAAAGATAATAATTATAAAGTAATCAACACATCATCTTAATACGCGCCGTAAGACAGAATACCGGGCAAATAAAACACGTCAATGTAAAGAGGCGACATCGAAACACGTTTCCGTGAAATATGTAACAATTGTTCAATGTCAATAGCGCAAGTGGGATGTCGCAACCCGCCTACTAATTGCGGTGACGCGTCTGGAGCGGCGCGTTTGAGCTCGACACATTACCAGCAGCCTTGACGCGATTCTCGGTACGCCTGGAAACTTGTGGTACGAATGCGAGTGCTCAGCGGAGAAAATAATTAAACCGAGGAAACCATATAATCAAATTGAGGGGTTCAGATAAAATGGCTAAGCTTTTGTTGATACAATGAACACCCACAGTGGACGAGCGTACACTTATATTTAATTTTTATAGAATATGGGACAAACAAGCAGGTGGCTGACGTGATGGTAAGTGATCACGAACACCTATAATACCAATGGAATAGCAGATGCGTTGCCAGCCTTTGAGAAAGGTAAAGGCTCTTTTCTTGAAGGTTATTTCATTACGTCACCAGCTCTGAGATCCCGCATTTGAATCTCGGACGGATTAATGTAGAAAAGCAATATTTCCAAATTGTCATTCCTCATTGTCACCGTTTTCCACCGCGCATTATATCGAACATTCTGTGGGATCCTTTAATATGCTGAAAAAATAGTTACATTTATTATCTCCGAACTCCAATACAACAAAACAAAAACTTCAGAAAAATCAAGTTTCAGATATCTCCCACAGAAACCGTAAATTTCTGCATATTAAAAGTAGTACATAGGCGTACTATGCCAGACTATAATCTATCTCCGACCCAATTTCATCAAAATCCTGATGTGATTCACTAACAAATATCCATCCGTACGTTGGTAAAAGAAAACTACCATATATATACTCGTAAAACATACAATACGTTTTATATTTTCGTTATTTCGTAACTTCCCGTACAGAGTAATAATGGGTGCATTGTTCCTGGTGGAACCCTTACCTTCAGTTATGCTGTGCAGCACTGTCCTGTCTGAATCTGAATACCAGATTGAATTTCCGCATCACCAGTATCGCATTTGTTATGTAGGATACGTGTGCACGTATGTTTGTGTTGTTTGATAATTTAGATACAGTTCGCTAGAAGTAAAGATCTTAAGCCATACAAACCGAATTAATATCAATTAACACACACTGGCTTAATTGTGAATCGGGCAATGTTCGCGTGCGGCGGCCTCTTTGTCGGCTACTCAGAGCCTCTCCCTTCAGCGTTAATTCGGCAACATCTCCCTTTCACTTCTTCGAAAAGCTTCCTAAAATACTGGCGCCGTCGAGTTAGCAACTTCCGCTTATGGATAGTGAACTGTGCGTCCGGCGCATACGTTTGTAATTAGTTCGCGTCGGTTTGCTTAGTTCTAGGTACGGCATCACGGTAGGACGAGCGAAGATCCTGCGCTTGATGGATCGTTCATCTCTGCGATCTGTTATAATGTAGGTTTGTTGTGGTTCCGGGTTTCAAGTACATCGCTCCTAAGGAAAAAAATTATAACGTAACTTTATACTCACGATTTCATCAGGCAAACTTCTATAATTTCTTTTGTATTTTATTATGCAGCAGACACAGATTTGTAGATCTAATAGAACTGAGTTTTTTTAATTAATTAGAAATCCAATTACAATATTGGTTTCTGACCTCATAAAATACTTTTAAAAATAAATATCTTCACGCAATTTCCAATACATGGGCAGACAGAGGTCTAGTCTAGACAATTAAGTCCCCTTGACCCACTTTCCACCGAAGATATTTTCGGGGCAACGTGACAGGCGGTGAGCCCGTCGCCGTCTTTATGTCCAAGCCAACGATATAATATTTTTAAAAATAAATTTTCATAATAGTGTTTAGTCACATACTCGTGTTACTCTTTACGGAAATATATAGTGGTATACATCTTACTGAAACAAATAGTTTTCACTATTATAGATGTAAATGTAAAAAGCGGTGATAAAAAAATATAAAAGAGTAAATACATTTCTATGTTGTGATATTTTATTATAATTACGTGACCGAAAAAAAAGAATTTATTTCCATGCAATTCTTGAGCCAATTAAATATGAAATATCAGAAAGCTCCTCGCTATCTAAACAATCGTCCTCTAAGATAAAAATCCCCGCATTACAGGTGATCATCAATTCTTTCCTTATATTCCAGCTTTGACAGGATTATAATTAGAAACTGTCCGTGCTTACGGTTTTGTCGTTTTTAATGTCGCTAGCCGGGTCCCATACTGCGCTCGCATTTCATTAACTCCAATGTTAAAAAATTGTGAGCTCTCATAAAACGGCGTGATTTATGCCGGGTCGGGAGCTAACGAGCGATCGCCACTGGTCGGGGACGGCACGGGGACGGATCGGGGATACCGCCGATCATGTGTTGTGCGTAATGTATCTGGTGTAATAATTTTATAAAAAAATATAAAAACATATTCTCGCGATTCAAAATACAGGGCGAAATAACTCCTTTCACCGGAGATATTTTTGTGAAACTGACAGGTGGAGACCGTTCGTCTTTATGTCCAAGCCAACGATAAAAATCGTACATAGGTTTTAGAAAAAACCTTTTGGTACGAGCCTACCACCTGAGGATCGAGTCAAGTCTGTTGACTCGAATTTCTTTCGATTTAATTCGTTCACCCGATCATTCGACTATCGTGATTTATTTATCTGTATGACTTTTTATATTGTTTTGAGTGTAATTACGGGTATCTGTTCAAGTCTTCAACAGTGACCTGTAAATGTACCTTTTTCGTTTTAAGGATCTCAAGTGACCATTGCTCCGGTAGCCACTTACCATCACGTGAACTGTTTTTCATTTCCCATAAAAAATAATTGTTGTGAACAGATTTAAATTGTATAGTCCTAGCTACTTCAACTTAAATGTTTTAAACAGATTTAAATTGTATAGTAGCTGGCGCCAGTATAATTATGAAGTGTGAGGCATTTAAATTCTTTTTTATCTTCATGCATAATTCTAATACTGAGGTAAACAGAGGTCTAACCCAGTATAAATTTAATTTTAGAAGTTTAAATTTAATATGAAAACACAAATGTAATTTTCTCCGAATGGGTTGCCTAACTTTTTACCATCATGTGAACTTTTTATCCATTGGTCAACCCTAACCTAATAAAAAACGTTAACAACAAAATATTCCCCCGCATAATCGTCGAAAACATAACGATACAACAATCCTACAAGATTGTACGTCCAATCGATCTAAATCGAAACGATTGTACAACTCGTAGTGTATTTATTATCTTAACGATCTTGTCCGCCCGTGAATGGCGTCAAACGGCGCATAATAGGCTCTAGATGCGGCCGACGATAAGCTTTGTCCTGTTCGATCCACAGCCGCACTAACTGTCAACTAAATTACCGCGCGTTTGTCGGCCCTTGCATTCGCAATTTACGAACTTGGACCGCTTTGAGAGTTTTGCCGCGGCGCCAGAGTTTCAGTGTGCCAAATTTCAAGGCATTGCAGCCCTTTATTACGCCAACTGTAGTTACTCTTTAGTGGGTATTATGTAAAAAGTAATTGCAATACGTTAGAAAGAAAGAAGGAGGTTTATTCACGGTCTTACCACAAAATGTGCGTAATATAGTTTTGTATTTCAGTTAGATTTTTATTAATTATTTTAAATGAATAATTATCACTTTTTAGTAATTAGTAAACGTGACCTCATTCTTTTGAGTACCGTAGTATAAAATAAAAATATCCGGACTGGTTTTTATAAATATTAAAGAATCAAATTTGTACCGACTATATTGCGTATCATTACAATAAAACTGATATCAAACGCGTAAGTGAGACGAGCCTTAATTGCAGCGGCACTCACAAAGAGCAATTTTACAATCTGCGAATGTATTACGAAACGGATTCGATTGCGCGGTGAGAGGAGGCTGACTTTATTGGTAAAGGGCGCCGACGCGGTGATTAAAAATTTTTCAATTTTCTTAAGTCGCCGGCGCTGGGGTGCTTGGTTGTAAATTTTGCGAGGAGTACGGAATAAACATGTCGCGCGGGTGCACCGCGGGCCGTCTTTGTTACGTGTTATATCACAAGTAATTCACGTTGTACCGTTGTTAATGCTGTATATTTTTAAATATAGTGTTGTATGTAATTACCTTACCCCTATTATATAATTAGTATATTATGTTGTGTATAATTACCTCAACGTTAATCTCTAGCTTGCTTTGTCAACTGCACTAATTTAGAATATGGTATATGATTGCTGATCTAATCTACTAAAAGCTATTTCCATCCATTGAACATATAAGTGAATATTAATGAATGTGTAATAAATGGTTTTAGAATCTAATGTGTGTTGCAAAATCCATGAGATCTTCAATCGCCCCTACCTAAAACCAAAATCAATCATCAATTTAACCAGACCAGCCACAGACAGCAGCGTTGAGCTGTGATTACTCTGGTTCTACGATCGATCTGTGGTGCTGGATACGGTGGTGAGCCCGTCGCCGTCTTTATGTCCAAGCCAACGATATAATTAGGTATAAAGAGAAAAATAATAATATATAGTTATATATATATATATATATATATATATATATATATATATATATATATATATATATATATATATATATATATATATATATATATATATATATATATATATATATATATATATATATATATATATATATATATATATATATATATATATATATATATATATATATATATATATATATATATATATATATATAGTTCTCTCTGGCTACCCCGACAGGAATTGTGCGTGAAGATAAATAAAAATAGTTATTATGTAATATATTATAATAAAATAGAGAGTGTTCAATGATTAAACTTAATTAAGGATAAATTTAAAACTGAAAACTAATTTCATTTGCTAATAAAACAACACGTCAGACAGATTATAAATCGCTGAGTAAATAAAAACTTTTTAAACAAAAAGCAGTTATTTATAATCTACAGATATTGTCCGATCGCTAAGATTTGTTTTTTCGTCAGCCACCTGCAGCCGTACGCGGCAAAAACGGTCAATAAAATAAAACAACTTTTTGTCAAAATCGTTATGATTGAAGGTTCTGTCGCTGATTTTAAACAAAGAACGACAGATAGACGGCGCCCATCAATATGCTAATACGGAGCGATATCGCTCGAGACGATTCCTTAGGGTTTTTTGTGACCGCGACCCAATTGGTGTATTTGTTTTGTTACGAGCTTATTTTCTTTTTAAGTGAACTCTATTTGCGGAGCCGACCTCGCAGCATATGGAACTGTCTGGGAATGAGTTTGTTTTTCTTTTAAAACGGATAAGTAACATTTTATCGATGTTATTTTTTTTTTGTACATATTTCATTCATTTGTGTATCGAATCTAAGTGTAGCCCAACTCAGTTTCTGAGTGCTGTAGATGCACTTGAGGGATGATAAATGGACTGTAATACCTATTTTTTGTGGAGTTTCCATAAAATTTTCTCGATTATAACAACCTCTATCATAATATGATGATAAAATTACAATTAGCTTCCTTTTATAATGAAATTACAGTTTTTGTGTTTGTGAGATGTGTTATTTTAAATATTTCAAAAGTTTTGGTAACTTTGACGAGTACTGCGCCCGTAGGCGATTAGAACCCGAACTTATCTTCCAACTTCACGAAGTTGGAAGATAAGTTCGGGTTCTAATTTTTGGCTAATAAAATATGAAGGCTGCACTTTCAAGATATATTATTTCGTCGACCCCCCCATTTGATGAAGTGACGACCTGCATAATAGTCCGGCGTATCGATAGATGCAGGTGCCACAGGATTGTTTTTTGTAGCATCTTCAGCAGTACTTGTTTTAATTTCAGCAGTGTACTTTTGATAGACTGTAAAGATAGGGCTATGAAGGGGAGGCTGCACCCGCGCCATTTAAAGCATTGTTTCTCGTTTTACAATCACAACAATACATCAGTATAATCTATAACTTTGCATTTACTACATCCTAAAATTCATTCATCACGCTTATGAATATGCATCGAATTAAAATAGAGAAACGTGATCCGCCTTAAATATGTATCAAATTGTACAATGGTAATACATAAATAACGATTTGCCCATTCACTAATAACAGTTCCGGTTAACAGGCTATATTACTGAATCGAAATGCCGGCTAGCTGTAGATCAATTTGCGAGCCGCTTGAATGATGACGTAATATTACATCTGGCATTGCGTGCGCGCACACAAGCAGTTATATCATTTGCTTGATGGTTGGTACTTAACAGTTCGTAACTTTGCAATGAAAACAACGGTCGCTTGGGCTTTGTGTGATTGCTTCACTGTTTTATGTCTCTATTGAATTCGTCTGTTTGTAGCAAAACTAGCTACAGCCCACGGTTTTGTAGTTTAAAGAAACATTCTTAATAAAAGGGGTCTATTCTTAATCCATAATTTAACGGAGATCTAGGATATTAAAGAATCCGTTAACCTGTCAATATGAAAGAGTAATAAACATACATCATAAGAAACTTGGCGTTAATTGATGACACTTTGTTAATTGGTGATAATTTTTTTTTTGTAAATAAACAATCATTATAACTTTCTCCAATAGCCTAATGGTGTGGATTGAGAATTATGGGGTCGCAGGTTCCAGCCCGCTCCTGAATTGCTGTCGAACTACTTTAGAGACAACCATTAAATCTCAATTTCAATATTGGTTAATTTATTCACATTGCGAGAATCATTTAGAACGAAAGAAAAAAAAACATATCTTTGTATGAAAATTATTTTACATAAAAATTTTATAAATATAAATATCTTTACATCATTTCCAATACAGGGGTAGACAAAGGTCTAGTCCAGACAGTTAAGTCCCCTTGACCCACCATCCACCGAAGATATTTTGGGACAACGTGACAAGTGATGAGCTTGTCGCGGTCTTTTGTGTCCAAGCCAACGATATGAATTGTCATAGGTTTTTGAAAAAACTCATTGGTACGAACCGACCACCTGGGGATCGAACTCAGGTCTCCGATCTCTCGACTCTATTCCCGATCACCACTCGGTTATCGTGACATTAAAATTTTAATTAAATTTTTTTGTTATAATGAATTATTGTTACTATGTAATTGCTACTGTATAATTCTATGACATTAGATTTTAATAAATATACATAATATTTATTAAAATCTAATGTTTTTGAATCTAATAAAAATATTATCAAAACCGAGCTACTGTTTCCCAGAAATCAATTACATATTTATATTATAATTAATTGTTTGCTTTGTGTTATGATAAGTAGGATTTCTATTCAAAAAGGATGTTAACAATTCTGTCCACACATATATTTTTGTTTTGATATTTTATCGAGTTTTATCTCAAAAAATTCGAAGCAATATAATATGCAATATTAGTCTCTTTTATAGCATTGTAACGTTAATCATAATGTAAAACACGAGGGCCGTGAGAACGCGGAGCCGAGATTCACACGGGCCGCCAACGCAGCGTCGAGTGAACAATTTGACACTTCCAGGTGTACGATTTTTTATGCGACCAGACAATGGCTGAGGAGTATTTACCCAGGCCCACATCTGGGCGGACGAAAAAACCTGCCGGACCTCTCGTGTGCGCGCTAATGAGCGCGGGTAACCGAGGGCTTTTAGGTACACTCTCGACTTAAGAATTAGAGAGAATGTTTATCGCTTCGAGTTGGACGCTTGTGTAAATGAAGCGCAGATGTTGTTGGGGACAACGGCGCGACTGTCCTGTTAACGGCCACATTCTGCTT
Organism: Sericinus montela; assembly: GCA_029286605.1. Lineage (NCBI taxonomy): Eukaryota > Metazoa > Arthropoda > Insecta > Lepidoptera > Papilionidae > Sericinus > Sericinus montela. The sequence goes on from JAGSMR010000010.1 coordinate 5,368,999, forward strand.
CATAACATTGAACTTGAGAGATAAAACGACCATGAAATCAGCAATAAAGATACAAATCCGAGAGGGGTGGGTTGGGGATGGATTTACACGCTGTTGAGTAACGTTAAACAAACCTGCTCATAAAATTGCCTGCGTCGATGTTTCGCGCTTGAATTTTCGAGTGCGGATGTTAGAGCGGATGTGACGATTTCTTCCTTCGCTGTTAACGCCTCCGTGTGGCAATTGGCGAGCTGTTACCGATTTACGATCCACTCTAAAGTTTATTCAACGCGATTTTGGTGGTCCCATTGTATTCCGCTAAGTCCCTTCCCACCGGCGGAGCTTTAGCTTAGCGCTGCCTCAAGAGGCCTTTTATGGCATCCCGTTTTTATGGTCTCCTTATTTCATTTGCATCGGCGTTTAAATCGTATCGTTAAAGTATCAAATTTAAAGATTTGACAGTAACGTTGAATATCAAATATGATAAAAAAACATTGATTTATGGTCAACATCATATTTTTTTTTTCGTTATACAATAATTCTAATTTTGTACTCGCAATATCCTTAAGACTGCGTATCATCTATTGACCACACATGCTATTTCAAAGATGCGGTAACACGTCACCGTCGGAGATATGTTATAGGCTTTTAATGTAAACGTACGAAGCTTTATTCGCATTAACTGCGCCCGTCCAACTTCACGTCTTTGTCGGCGGCTTCAAACGGCCCGATAAGTGGCCGGTGAGTGATAAGACTCGAACGGTAGCACTGGAACGGATTTGTCGTACGGTCAACAGGAGAGACGTCGACACGGCTTATATTTGAAATACATATTTGACTTTAAGCTTTAAACTTTCTACGTGTTTGATTTGGACGCTGTTAAATACATCGGTGTAATTTTTTTTGTTTATAAGGTTGTTTTATTTTGTCCTGTAATGTACTGACCAGTATAAGATAGATTTAACAGTTGTTTCGGTGTTAATAATTAATATAGACTAGTGGCTCATTCGGTGGTCGAAATTATTAAGTCAATCAATTAAGTGACAAAATTTTGAAATTACGTACCGACCATTTGTACCTACTCTGTATGGCTATTTGGCAACAGTTTGACAACAGTATAGAAAGATTGCGTACTGCTAATGCATAATAGATTTATAGATATTTTTAGGATTGGCAGTACTCACTGTTAAATTTTATTTAAAAATAAATAAATATCTTCATGCATTACCCAAGATGCAGTCAGAGTGATAGACAACTTAGTCCTTTCGACATACTTTTCACCGCAACTTATTTGGAACAACGTGACTGGTGGTGACTGGTTAGCCGTAGTGTCCAAGCTAACGATACAATATAAAAAAAATATCTTCACGCAATTCCCAATACAGGGGTGGACAGAGGTCAAGTCTAGACAATTAAGTCCCTTTGACCCACCTTCCACCGAAGATATTTTCGGGACAACGTGACAGGTGGTGAGCCTGTCGCCGTCTTTATGTCCAAGCCAACGATGAAATTCGTACATAAGTTTTTGAAAAACTCATTGGTACTACCACCTGGGGATCGAACTCGGGTCTTTCAACTCGAAATTCCGACCACCCAACAACTCCGCCATCGTGACTTATTACATATACTTACAGAATATACTTACAGAAATTATAATTAATGTTTATAAAATATAATTTATGTAAGTATACTCAAGTATAAACATTAATATTCATGATACAAACATTTGCCACAAAGGGGGTTTCGACCCCTCACCCCTTATTTTTGACCGTAGAGTAATGTAAGCATCAGCTGGTCAATAAGTTCAATATTAAAAAAAATATACCTACACATATGCAATTACTTCTTAGTCAATCCTTTGTGGTTACAAAATCCGATAATATGCGATTAAATATAATTCAAAAACAAAACTGACGTGTAGATTAACAATACGTAACGTAATTTATCTTTACTTCATCTGATCAATGTTTACATAAATTATTATGTACATACCACTCAAGAAACTCACTCCACCACTCAAGTACCACTCAAGTTAGGTTTTAACACCTAAAAAATTACTTTATCTCAATTGTTTTAACCGCAATACAGTTGTACTCTCCGAGAATTTGTTTATAGCCGAGTTGTAGGGTGGTCGGAATTTCGAGTCGAGAGACCCGAGTTCGATCCCCAGGTGGCAGTACCTATGAGTTTTTCAATAAAACTTATGTACGAATTACATCGTTGGCTTGGACATAAACGCGGCGACGGGCTCACCACCTGTCACGTTGTCCCGAAAATATCTTCGGTGGAAGGTGGGTCGAAGGGACTAAACTGTCTAGACTAAGACCTCTGTCTACCCCTGTATTGGGAAGTGCGTGAAGATATATTTTTTTTATTTTATTCGACGACCTCCGTGAACGAGTGGGCGTACGCATCGGTTTTCATTGTATCGCCAGCTCTGAGGTCCCGGGTTCGATTCCCGGTCAGGTCAATGTAGAAAACACTTTTTCTACATTGTCTTGGGATGGGGTGTTTGTGGTATTTTTCTAGTCTCTGATTTCTTTTCACAATTGTTTAAGCTACTCAATTTAGGATCAGATCAATGCGATGTTGCCCTTGCCTATGTATGTATGAATTAATTTGTTATTTAAAACGGTTTTGTTAAGTTGCTCGAATCTTTCGCTCAGTCGTTACTCGATCGATATTCAAGTAAGGCGGTAGCGGCGATCGTAAAGTTTAAATGGGGGCTAATTTAGTGTGTTGTTAATTGAGCTTCTGTCGGCGTGGTTTATCAGCAGGTTGCATTAGCGCGCCCGGCGGCCGGCGCAGCCTCCCCGATAACAGCGCGGCCTGTTATGACTGATTGGACGCTTGGCGAGTGCTTTTATAGTGGTGGGTTGTGTGGAACTTGACGCACGTACAATGGTATTGTATGACGGAAATGCCGACAGTTAAATAATGAAGATTATATTAGAATGCGTAGGAAGATCTAACACGCAGTATCAAGCTATACTGCTGTCGGAGAATTTTTTAATTATAAATTGCATTTTTACGACTCAATGTCGTCGTTGATGATGAATCAAATACTTGCGTATTCCAATCCCGCTGAGGGCAAATATGTGATGAATGTGAATATCTGTAATCGAGTCATTCGTCATACATACATACTCGAAGAAGTAGCCTCAACCATAATGAAAACTTATCAACGCGTACTTATTCATTCAAAGAGTTTGTTCAAACATCAATTTCCCGGTGGCTTAGGATATGAACTTCCAAATATGACATAGCAAGTTCGAGCGTTCCATTATGATTAGCGTATACCACTCCAGATACAATCGTACTAGCTAGAATTCCAGTTTAAAAATAGTAATATTGTAATAAAAATTAAAGCAAAAAAGTCCAAAAAATTCATTAAGCGAATATTATGGGGAGTCGTTGGATGCAACAGGACCGTTTTACGTTGCAATCTTTATACGGTGCCAACGTTCGAAATGACATGATAATGAAATCTAATAAGGTTTTAGTAATTTTAATAAAAGAAAGAACAATATAGGTGCTGTACAAAAGTTTGTCCTGTAAGGTTGAAAACAACCATTTCCTTTCACTTACTGCGATTCTGTCATACTCCTCTCGCTTCTTTCACTTTCATTCTTTTGGTATGCACATCGGTTGAAAACGGCTCACGGCAAGAATGTTCTATTCCTACGTAAATACCGCAATTATGCACGACAATGATTAATTAAGCACCTCAACATAAACTATGTAAATAAATTTAGAACTCCTCAAGCCCTGTACATAGTATATATTGAGTATGAGTTAAAAATAATTCACGAACACATTGATAAGCTTGTAAAATTTCAATACAGTTAATAGGTCAGTCCTGTAAAGGAGGTTTCACCATAATCGCTAAGCTTGGTAAGCGAATTAGCGTTCGCAATACCACGCCCTTAGACCTATACCTTAGACGCTATTGCCATTATACTTATCTGTATAATTTTAGTTTGAGATTTTTCGAGATGATTATACCGACACCGGGAGCCAATGCTTTCACAAGGCTTTCTCCTAGTCGCCTCTTACGACTCCAACGGAAAGAATGTTACATCAGCCGTAACCACATGCATGGCTGCAATCGACATTAAAGAAATGAAAAGAAGAAGAATAATTTCAGCTTAATATAATCTGTGTCTCGCAACCCCGGCGGGCGAGGTCCAGCTAGTTGATAAACACCGGCGCCACATGTATCTCGATATTTATGACACTATCGCTTTATGGCCGAACAAACGGGTGCCAAAAGCCCTCGTTGATCCACACTTTTACTCCTATCACATGCTTTTATAATCATTATAAAATATTCAATAGGTCTTCGACTTGGCCCCATTGTCCGTGGGACGCACGAAGCACGCCTTATGGCTGCTGTAATTCTATTATCATCTCCTTTGTTTCTGTTTTTATAGGGCCGATGTTGAGTTATCTTTTATAGCCTGTTATGTTTTATTCGTGCCTCCATTTGGTTTTATATGTTGGGCAGGACAATAATTGATAATCTTATCTTCACTTATCACTGACGGGGTTGCCAGAAAGCACAGATCGAGAGGTGTCACTTAACTTATGTAACTTCGCCTTCATCAGAAACAACATTTTCTTCACACTTCAAGTAATATTGACTTTCCCTTCAATAAGCAATTTTCTCAATTGGTTTGAAAAAAATTATAGAGACCGTCTTTGTTTACGTCCTTACTGTAAATTCTTTTTATTTCTACACTTAATATGCCCAAATATAACCCAGCTACAATTAGACATGCAAGTCCATTATAAAAAAAAAACTAAAAATATTTGTATAAATAACAAAAATAAAAACATTTCTAAGAAAATCAATAACATAAATTAAAAAATTCTTTCTGTTTCCGTGGGCACTTAGTGGTATAAAATATTACAACAGCCTTTCAAAATTTCAAGTTATTCCGTCGACTACTACTCAAGCTTTAAATACGGATGCTTAATTTGTATGTATATATCTATGAAATTTTTCAAACCTAATTCAATATTACGCGGGCTAAGAACATTTTGTGTTCTTAAATAGAAGTCTCAAAAAAGTCAGTCTTTGTTTAAACAAATCAACTAACAAAATTTTGCTATTTTTCAATTATTGTTGTTATATCAATCTTTAACAGTATGTTTAGAATACTACGTAAAAGAAATTGGTATTTTATACTTAATATCTTATTTGTATTTGTTACAGGCGCATGTTCCCGTCCCTACGCATCTCCCTCAGCGGTCTCGACCCTCGCGAAGAGTACTGCGTGTTATTGGAGCTCTCGCTGGTGGGACGGCGGCGCTGGCGATGGGCCGGCGGAGCTTGGGCGCCCGCTGGTGGTGCTGAACCACAGTCACCCAGGCGACTGATGCTCCACCCTGATTCCCCAGCGCCGGGACACCATTGGACAGCTAATCCAGTCTCCTTCAGCAAATTAAAACTCACAAACAACACCATGGACGCACAAGGACATGTAAGTTCTTTTTTAAAAAAAGATTTTCGCCTCTTACCTAGCTGCTGACTATAAAAAAATACCTATGATGAGGTGGTCGTAGGTGTAAACATTTTATTGCTCACAGCCAACATTTCACTGGAGTTTATTTGGGACAACGGTTTCAGCGTCCCCCGGCAAACAATAACTACATTTGTCTTGTAGGATTAGAAGAAGTTGCAAGTTTCTATTTTATCTTGCAATTAATTTGAGCTTTTGAATGATGAGAATCTTATGATCTACTATTTGAAGTTTATCCAATATACACCACACATCTTTCAATACAAAGTTATCAAGGCAATAATATTCGTACTAATTAAGGTTAGCTTTAATTCTTACTAAAGCAACCGAAAAATCTTAATCGTCAAATTAATTAAAACTTGTAGTTATAAAATAGTCACAAATGTTAAGTTGTGTATTATTTTTATATTTTATGAGTACGGTCGTGACTATAATTTTTGTACCAAATCATCAAAGGAAACGCCTACCGATTCACTTGCCTTCGACTAAACGGTTCATAATCGATTACACACAAAGAAATTTGAACTTTAACTCGCTAATAATAAAAACAGTTAACGATTATACAGAATCAATAAGTTAAAATTATTGATAATACTCATAAAACTAGCTACAGAATATTAAGACATATCATTCGTGAGATAAGGTTGTGATTCATGCTATTTATAAGCGATAATATGCTCTCCGGGGGTTCTTTTATACAAAGACGTATTTAAGCATCAACAAATACGCTGAAAGGCATTGTATCGAGACAGTCGCGGCAGCTAACTGTATCCCTTTCTATGCGGCATGTTTAGACAGAGGCAATGAAGCTTGGATTAATGATGTACCTACTATGTAATGCACACACTATGTTCACAAAGTTTGATGCACGCTGTTTGTTCTGATGTTTGTACAAACACTTCCAGAGTGAAAATATTCTCTCTCTCGGAATCACTGTATCAATGTTTGTTTGGCGCGAGTTTGTCAGCGAGTTTTCATTTTTTAACACATTCCTACAATTTGATTGTGGACAAAAATGTTTTTATGAGACGACTAAGAACATTTATGATTAAAAAATACGTTCACAACGATATTCCCGATACAGAGTGTTCAGGGGCCTAGACTCTTTTAGTTATTTCAGAGCTTGGGAAAATACGACCGGTGGTAAGACTGTCACCGTCCTAATGTTCAAGCTAACAGTACAGTATACTTTGTAATAATAACAATAATTTACTAATTGAAATATTAATCCTTTCGGTGAGTGCTTGTACACTTCAAGTATAGTATGCAGTTGTTTATCAAAACAGTAATATCTTCACGGTTGTCTCAACTGATATAAACAGCATAGCGGGCGCTATTGTGACGTGTTGGGAGTTGGGACTAAAACCCTCGTGATAACGCCTGACTGCGCATTTGATCGACGCACCATCGATGAATAAAGCCTTTGGATACGATACAAAATCTTATAAAATTAATCATTCGATAATTTATTCACTACACTACGAACGTTTTGACGTTTTTATCTTTTTTTATCTTCACGCATTTATTCCAATACTGGGATAGAGCAATCGAGACAATTCAGTCCTAATGTACCGTCATTTGCGGACGACGATATTGTGTACATAAATATTTATATAAACATCCACGAATCGATTACAAACATCCATATAGAAATGCTTGAATTGGAACCCGGTACGTTTAGCTTCGAAGGCAAATCCATTAATTAACTAAGGCTATCGGATCGCCTGATTTCATCTTGTACTCAAAACTTTTGTTTAAGATTATTTTTGATGTTCCAAACAATCACACGCGCTACACAAACACAACATACTTTTTCCTTAGAGCAAAAACTTGATGGTAATATAATAATGCAGTTATAAAAATAAATTGCTGTTATATTTATTCAAACATATAAATAACGACACTGGTATAAATATTTATATTTGTCTATTGAGTTTGCATTGTTCGAACCCGGTGATTGTAATAAGATTTTAACTCCTGTGGTTGTTAAAAGTTTATATAGCCCTTCAATCAAGCTGAAGTAAGAGAAATAATAGGAAAAACTAACTATTAAAAGTTTGATTTATTGAGTAGATTTTGTTTTATTTGAAAAGTTAAATAAGCTTACAATCGCAACGTCCAAGGAAGCGGAGTACTTTTAATAATAAATTTAAACAAATATCTTCACTTATATTCCCAATACTGGGGTAGGCACCTATCAGTAAGGCTTGTTTGTCTGTACAATGGGAAAGGTGATAAGGCTATCGCCATCTCAGAGTCCATGCCGACGATACAATATACTTATTAACGAAAATATTCATATATACATATAAACATCCGTGACACGAATACAAACATTCATGTTCATCAAAAAAATATTTGTCCCTAGCGGAATACGAACTCAAAATCCCAAGCTTCTAAAACAGAGTCTAGCACTAGGCTATCAGGTCTTAAATTTTTATACTTGTTAAAATAAATAATATGTCCTCGAACAAAATTTGTAAAATGGGGACTAACAGTTAATATGAAATTATATTTGGTAGAAACGTCAAGTGTAAAAGACATGTAAGCTTGCAGTTATTTGCAAAAGCACCCCGGGCGGCGTCTTTGTGCTGTGATCATAACAAAGGTTCACGCCACCGGGAGCCAGTTCATCCATGCGAGGAACTTTCGCATCGCTTGTGCACTTGAGCTCATGGCACCTGCAATAAAAGGGTCCCTATTATGTACATTATGCTTACATTTTTTGTTATAGCTTTTTTAAACCAACAAAAAGATCTACCGGGTATTTTATGTGGGAAAAATTTATTTAATTACAAAAGAGATTAGTAATTCTCGAAATTACTTTAAATGAAAGAATTATTATGGCATTGATGGTTGGTAAGTGAAAACCCACTTAAGCTGCTGATTAACTAATGATGAGAGAATGTATACATAGATAGACAAATGTAGTTGTTTAATCATAATCATTAACCCAGGTAACCACTTCTAAAAATTATTAAAATCTAATAAAGGGTTTAACAATGAAATAATGAAGTTGAATGGAATAGCAGACAGGGAGAGTTAAGAGTAGCTACTCGAATAACTAGACTTGCATGTATGAAGAAAATTAAGTATTTGATGTGTGATCGGATCGTGACACTTAGTGATCTGTTTTTATGATAGAATATAATAATATTCCTACAAATCTTGAATTACGTTTAGAAAATATTTAACGTAAAATAAGGCACATAGGAAGGCAGTATAATTCTGAAGACGGAATTATCGTTCTGAGAATTTGCTTCTGACTGTAAGGTGACTGAAGCCAGAGACAGATACCGTTACCAAAATAGAAAAACATTTTGTACCCCACACAACCCTACCTTATCTGACACATCTTTTCACGCTCCTAAAATTGTCTTTCACATAAAAAGTAACTACAAATTAAACATTTTTGTTTGCAAAAAATGTGGAATATGATGCAATCGCTTTCAAAACATAACATATTGTTTATAAAAGACACGGTTACTTTAAAATAATATTTTCTGCTAAATGATTGACTCACGCTCGTTGAAATCTTTTTTATAGTGGAGGTAAAAACCTTACCAGACGTGCAAAGACGATATTCAATTTCCAATATAATACGCATATTAAATAAAGAGTAATTCAATCCCACAATCTAATTAAAGTTATTAAATAATTGGCTTGAAGAATGTGTGATAACTGGAATTGCAGTAAAGATTGTTAAAAAATTGGGAATTTAGGGAAGAAAGGATTTCGAGTAACCTCATACAGGAAATCGCGCGAACTCTACAAGTAGATAGAATTATATTAATTTCATGGAAGTACTTCCGCCACGATAAATCATTCCTATTTCAGTTATTTCTAATGCTATTTGTTAGCATTTAAACAAATCGATAACAAATAAACCTTTTATAAACTTCATATATTTTCGCCTATCCCTCAGTATCGGTCATTTCAATCTGATTTGATCGAACGCTCATCCACATGATGGACGAGCTTCCGTATGCGTTGAAACTTCTATATTGCCCGCTTGTCAATCTACCCGCTGTCCTTGTCGCACACATTTATTCATTAGAACACACATGTCCGTAAACCGTTCGTATTTGTATTTATTCATATCCCTTTCACGTTATAATGATTCAAATGAGACTAGTTAACTCTTCTAACAGAAGGAAAGAACATCCTATGCGATCCTCTAATTTTTACCATAAATCTTTCTCTATTGTTGCTGTTAAACTGAAAGACATTGCCTTTACACTAAAAACAAAATTAAGAACAAAACATTACCTTTGTGTATTATATGTGCTCAAAATCTAGATTCTTATAGAAAAAACAGGTCAAATAACATTTTCTAACTCTTGGTCCTCTTGATTACGATTTCTCTCTCTAGTGTGAGTTAATTTGAATTTTGTGTTATTTGACACCAACTTCGGAAACTTGGCGGAAACTTGGCTTGGTGATAATCATGTGGAGCTATTATACATTATAATAATAATTTTTTTTTCGTTAAAAAAAATATCTTCACGCAATTCCCAATACAGGGGTAGACAGAGTTCAAGTCTAGACAATTAAGTCCCTTTGACCCACCTTCCACCGAAGATATTTTCGGGACAACGTGACAGGTGGTGAGCCCGCCGCCGTCTTTTATGTCCAAGCCAACGATGAAATTCGTACATAAGTTTTTTGAAAAACTCATTGGTACTGCCACCTGGGGATCGAACTCGGGTCTCACGACTCGCAATTCCGACCACCCAACAACTCGGCTATCGTGACTTTTTTTTCGTTCGTAAACGAATTTTCTGAGGGATAACGCTTACCTAGATAATCTTAAAAAGTAAAACATCTATATAATATATACTTATCTATATACATAGGTAATAAGTATTTTTAAATATAAACATATTTTGCCTTAAAAAACTGTAAGCCAGGAAAGCTATTAGCCCTAAAGAAATAAAAGCTTAAATAAGTATTACTTGACTGGCTATATTAATGTTAAAAGTAAGATATGCCTCGTATTATTTGTTCGTCACAAAAATGTATTAGATTTAAACCATCCAAGAATTTATTATTCCCTTTATATTTTTAAACTGAATTATACTTTAATTATTGTACTAAAAGTGTTTATAATAAAAAAGAATCAAAATAACCGTTGAAATCGTAAACATAATCGCGCCAATATACACAGATCAAAAAATTATAATATTACTTACAACAATTACCACCATTTTTTATTTAAACAGTATATATTTTTAAAACGGTTTTCCTAAAAAATTACACATGAAACAATACAGAGCAAAACCCTTTACGCCTCAAGAGGTTGCATTTGCGGCGCCCGCGCAGGTAGCAAATTTTCGCGCGTCAAGTACCGCAGATAAGAGCCCTTGTGCGCGCAGACACCGCCCGCCGACGCGACGGCTATGACGCCGTATATTCTTAAGCGTTTTAAAAAAAACTGCTGTTACTAATTATAGTGTTTTTCGTAAATAGATACGTAGCTACAATTTTTTTTTAGTTTCTACTACTGGATAAGATTCAGATAACAATTATATACGTCCAGCAGTCGATAGCCGAGCCGACAGAATTCCGGCATGCGCTTACCAGTCAGTTTATAGAAACTTATGTACGATTTGTCTTATTACATTAGACAAAAAGGCGACTGGCTCACCAACTCTCACGTTGTCCCAAAAAAGCGCCGGCGAAATGTGGGTCAAAAGGACTAAATTGCCAAGACCTCTGATTACCCCAGTATTAGAAAATGAACTATTTAACTTATTAACTTATCTATTTCCATTAAGGTATGTACACATAACATCGTAAAAAGTCAGGGATTTGGTTAAAAGTGCTCTAATAGATTTGTATAACTAATTCTTCTGATAATATTGTTGTCGTTCAAATATTTTTTTGCTTTTGTTTGTCTATTATCAGTAAAAAATTTCTGCGATTGTTTATTTTTTTATCCCATCACATAGAGCCTACTTAATCATCTCAATATAATTAATTAGATTTTCTTTGAGGCCTACAGAACAGAGGTAAATTATCACTCTACCATATTTTTTTTACCATATTGTATAATTTTCGTCATTATATTTTACCAAATCCGCTGATAGGATTTCTTCCAAAAGATGGCCCATACATGTAGCGGTTTGGGTGGGCCAATATACTTTCAGCAATGGCAATAACTTTTCGATAAAATGTTCCATAAATGATTTTTATATTTTTTTGGCAGATGGTGCTGACATCGATGCACAAGTATCGCCCCCGCGTGGTGGTGGTGAGAGCGAGAGACGCGGCCGCACTAGCGTGGGGCGCACCGCACGCCGCATTTTCCTTTCCCGAGACTGAATTCATAGCTGTCACCGCTTATCAGGTTTGTAAAGTCATTTAATAATCGAAAAGTGAGAAATAAATGGTGTGGGGCAAAGTGGAGCAAAATCATATGTCCTCCTACCTACTGTGAAATAAAATAATAGTTACAAAAAATTTGAAAATGTCGTGCTTTTATATCATTGCGAATTAAAATAAAATAATTACAGAATGACATCTGGCAAATAAGCGATATGAAATGACCCAATATAGGCGTAGATAGAGGTCTAGACAGTTAAATCCTTTCCACCGAAGAAATTTTTTCGGACAACGTGACAGGTGTTGACCCCGTCACCGTCTGTATGTCTAAATCAACGATATAAATCGTACTTAAGTTTAAAATAAACCATTGGTACGAGCCTTGAGGATTTAACTCTCTTCTTCTTTTCTTCTCTTTCTTCTTTACAGCCTAACAAAAGTCTACTGCTGAACATTGATTGAGTTCTTCATCACTAGCTATTCATAACAATCGAGTTACAAAAATATTCAAAGCACTTCGCATTCTTTTTGACTCGTACACATTCCACATAAAAATATACTCGTCACTATACCAAAAAAAAATTAAAAACCAATGAAATTCGGCGGGAACTCCGTATCCTGGATAGCGTCACACCTATGATATTTCTGAGAATTTACGTTACTATTCCAGGACGTCGTGATTTGCACTTATGCGTACGTCTGATTTTTTTAAAACTACACCGTAGGCGCCAATGCTTTTATCAACGTGTAAGCGGAACCGAGCAAAAAAACTTAAAGTGGACGGAGACACAGGCGGTCACTTGTAGTGCTGTTAGGAAAACAAAGCAATCTAATTTGGACACTTCGATCGGTCCGTTTGTGTACATAGAGCTTTATTGTTTGATCCGATGAAGTCAGTGTATGTGAAACGGTTACTTTTTAACAGTCGCTTTGTGTATCACTGATAAATAACAGACAACAGCTATTCTAAATTGCCTACATACATACATGTTTGTGTTGGCGCTAGTCATGCAATTGTATTACTCATTTTAGTATCACTTACTCATATTAGTAATTTTGTTAGTGCCTACAAGTACGTATTTTTAATTTAACTTATTTAAATATTATTAATTATTTGGTAGGTACTAGATGGTAAGAAAAATCGTTTCTTTTTGGCCACTAGCAAAAAACGCACAAACGTTTATTTATTATTAAAGAAACACCTTCATAGACGACCCTAAAACATTATTTTAATCTAAAGTAAGGTTCTGAATTCTATCACTGTACGAAAACCAAACAAATCAAGAATGAAAGAAATAAACATTTATTGCACACAATACATGACGACTATAATAAATTAAATCAAGAAAATTAGACAACGAAAAAAATTAACAAATTAAGAGACAAAATTATAGAAGCTACAATACATATAAATAATTATTATTATATTATTCTAATTATATTTTATTATATATTATTCTAATTATATTCTTAAGAACATTATTAGTTTCTTAAAGATAAATTCTAGCCAACTTCTTACTGCACTGTAACTTGTTACGTGTCCATTTAATAAGATTAATAAATCCCCCCGTATCTATGATCGCCCGCGGGGTGCGTCTCAAAATTTTCCTTCAGCACAAAGGGCCTTTGTCGCGCAGCGCTGCGTGTAGTTTCCTTGCATAATCCGTCCTCCAGTAATTAGGTCGTGGCGGCATCTTTGCTGGTGCGGTGCGCTTCATGTTGACTGCAGCGAGGCGCGAACAGCTCTCGCGTCCATTTACATTAACAATTACGGCGACCGGCGGCTTTGTGGGATAATCCGGGAATTGTCAGGCTAACGGTAGTGCCGCACCGGACAATGGCCGCCGGTGTATCATTGCGCATTACACCCAGACAAGCTAACGTTCGACGGCTCGCTCATTGTTGCGAATTACCAACGAATTAGAAACTCCCCTTTAATATAGCCGACTCTTTACAATAAAGCGTAACTAGGTGGCGTGCTCCTAACAATCACAATATTATTAGTATTACTTCAAAGACCTTGAGTTTATTTTTCAAATCCCCCAACCGACACGTTACGGTTGTTGATAAATATTTGAAATCTTGTCTTTGAGTTTGATATCGTAACTAAATATGGTCAGACCCTAATTACACATTTCTAAAAGTCGAAAAAAAAAACTGGCGACAGTCGCCAATATGTGAAATAGCCCGCAAAAAGCTTAAATGACTAAAGGTTTGTAGCGTGACGTCACGGGCGACAGGGCGGACCTGGGGCGGCGCCTGCCACTTTCCAAGCGCCCTTCTCATATTATCCGACTGACTCGAAAAGTGCACTTTCGTGGACTAATAACACGCTTTTAGCACTCTTTTTTATCGGGACTAGTTGCTTCGTTATCTGAAGCGCTGAGCAAACGGCACCCGACGGCGCCGCCTTATCACTTCATGTAAACAATCATTTACAAGTGATTTCACGTATCGCGACTGGCACGTATTTGCGGTCAGGATTTCGCTAGATAATTTTGAATTCCGAAATGTATGCAAACAGAGTCCGTGCGTTTTTTCTGCAGCCAAACATTTTCGGCGTCAAGTTATCACTTGTGCAAACTTTGGAATCATAGTCTCCGATATCAGATGTCGGGTTACGGTATTGGTACAGATTGATTGAGCTTGGCGCCGCATGTAAGACAGGCGACGCGGCGACGAGCATGCCATGCTAATTGGCCTGTCGCCAAGACAGCACCGCCACATGTGCAACAATTATCCCTTACTACCTATTAGCGTCAGACGGCGATGCATGCGGAAACGGATGTTTAAATTGCATTCCCAAGTAGATAAGGCAGTTAGTTTCCTTGAGGGCGCTTATCCGATCTATGTTGTCACCCTTATTCTTTATTTGAGATCCAAAAAAAGTTACCTATGCCCCACTCGTTTCATTACTGGTATTATTAAGCCTATAATCTCAGTATTCACGTCTGTCTTGTCTCACGCGGCAGGAAGTTTTACCAATGTAAGTGAAGAAGTGCATACCCAGTACTAAACGAATACATTAAGAATATAGTTAATTGACTCAGGCGTTACTTTGCGGAAATTCATTGTAAAGTTGTTATTGAAAAAATTACTTTCGTGGACTAATAACACGCTTTTAGCACTCTTTTTATCGGGACTAGTTGCTTCGTTATCTGAAGCGCTGAGCAAACGGCACCCGACGGCGCCGCCTTATCACTTCATGTAAACAATCATTTACAAGTGATTTCACGTATCGCGACTGGCACGTATTTGCGGTCAGGATTTCGCTAGATAATTTTGAATTCCAAAATGTATGCAAACAGAGTCCGTGCGTTTTTTCTGCAGCCAAACATTTTCGGCGTCAAGTTATCACTTGCGCAAACTTTGGAATCATAGTCTCCGATATCAGATGTCGGGTTACGGTATTGGTACAGATTGATTGAGCTTGGCGCCGCATGTAAGACAGGCGACGCGGCGACGAGCATGCCATGCTAATTGGCCTGTCGCCAAGACAGCACCGCCACATGTGCAACAATTATCCCTTACTACCTATTAGCGTCAGACGGCGATGCATGCGGAAACGGATGTTTAAATTGCATTCCCAAGTAGATAAGGCAGTTAGTTTCCTTGAGGGCGCTTATCCGATCTATGTTGTCACCCTTATTCTTTATTTGAGATCCAAAAAAAGTTACCTATGCCCCACTCGTTTCATTACTGGTATTATTAAGCCTATAATCTCAGTATTCACGTCTGTCTTGTCTCACGCGGCAGGAAGTTTTACCAATGTAAGTGAAGAAGTGCATACCCAGTACTAAACGAATACATTAAGAATATAGTTAATTGACTCAGGCGTTACTTTGCGGAAATTCATTGTAAAGTTGTTATTGAAAAAATTACTTCGCAACCCTCCGCATGCAAATATAAAAGGTATATGTTACCTGGTTTGAGTGTAGTGGTGGTGCATACAGTGGAATTAGTGCATGCATCTGTGGGAGGAGGGTGGTGCTCTTCTTCTCTTCGGACCAGGTAAAATATACCTTTTATATTTGCATGCGGAGGGTTGCGAAGTAATTTTTTCCAAAACAACTTTACATTAAGAATATAGTTAATTGACTCAGGCGTTACTTTGCGGAAATTCATTGTAAAGTTGTTATTGAAAAAATTACTTCGCAACCCTCCGCATGCAAATATAAAAGGTATATGTTACCTGGTTTGAGTGTAGTGGTGGTGCATACAGTGGAATTAGTGCATGCATCTGTGGGAGGGAGGGTGGTGCTCTTCTTCTCTTCGGACCAGGTAAAATATACCTTTTTATATTTGCATGCGGAGGGTTGCGAAGTAATTTTTTCCAAAACAACTTTACATTAAGAATAATTTCCTTTCTTCAAGATGGATGGTTCCTGAAGTTTTAAAACGTTCACGAGCTATTGCCAGAAACGCTGCCAATAATAATAGATTTTTAGGGCTATTTAGGTTATGTACTTGCGTGAATAAAGTTGTTTTTTCATTATTCTTAATTAAATAAAATCAGTTTACATTTGAAACTGTTGTTGTTTTATGGAAGAATGTGGTGTGTGAATCAATAGCATCAGTTTATGATAAAGTGAATACCAGAACCCAATACACTGGAAAACACTAGAGCAGTGTGTGTGATGCTTTGGAAGGGAAAATGAAAAAAAGGGAAAATAGGTTACGAGTCTACGGACTCCAAACTCCAACCAACCAAAAGAAAATTATTTGTAAAGTAAGATAAGTTGTAGGATTTTCAATCATTTTAGTAAGTCGTTATAAAATCGTCATTTAAAAATTCCATTCAAAACATCATTAAAAACATCACAATAATTTTGCCAGATCGAAATTATTCATTGCCGTAATTAGCTGCAATTGCAAAAAATCACGATAACCAAGTGGTTGGGTGACCAGAACTTGAGTCAAGAGACCAAAATTCGGCCCTGATTGAATGCTGGTACAATTTTGTTTTGTTTTATAAAACTTATGTACGATTTAAATCGCTGGCTTGCCG
This sequence comes from Sericinus montela, assembly GCA_029286605.1. NCBI lineage: Eukaryota > Metazoa > Arthropoda > Insecta > Lepidoptera > Papilionidae > Sericinus > Sericinus montela. The sequence continues at coordinate 5,385,835 of JAGSMR010000010.1, forward strand.
TAAAGTACACTATGTGACACGACTCGATGACCGAATGACATGAGGACTTTGAAAGAGATAGTCGTTGCACAGATACGAAAAAAGATATTTAACTTGTACTAAAACAGCAAAACACGACATTTATAAATAATGAGAAACAATTCTATAGAACGCTAGGCCACCGTCAACAAACTAATACCAGTGAATCTCCCTCACCACAAAGCTTAAAACAATATTGGTCAGACATCTGGGAAAATCCTGTCCAACATAATATTGAAGCTAATTGGTTGGACAAAACAACAAACTTCGAAACAGAAAACCTAATTGGCAAAGGAGATTGGAAAATAGAATTGAAAAATATAGATTGGAAATAGGGAGATTAAAACAATACATTTTAGGAAATAGAAACCAAAAAATACAAGACTGTAGAAGACATAAAGATGAAATATAAATATCATTCTGGACATGAAGAACCTAACACAGAACTACAACATTTTCTCGACACACTTAAACAAAAATTAAACGCAGTTTCAAATAGACTAAAAAGATATTTAACTTGTACTAAAACAGCAAAACACGACATTTATAAATAATGAGAAACAATTCTATAGAACGCTAGGCCACCGTCAACAAACTAATACCAGTGAATCTCCCTCACCACAAAGCTTAAAACAATATTGGTCAGACATCTGGGAAAATCCTGTCCAACATAATATTGAAGCTAATTGGTTGGACAAAACAGCAAACACAGCACATATTAGCCAAATGGATGTTAATAACATTTCAGTAAACACTCATTAAAATCATCAAACGTACACACAACTGGAAGGCACCGGGCACCGACAATATATATAATTATTGGTACAAAAAATTTAACTTGTACACATCCACCTATCCACAGTCACATTTGCCAATTCATACAGACACCACAATTAATGCCAACGTTCGTTACAAATGGAATAACTGATATGCTACCAAAAGGTGAAAACTTAAAAAATCCCGAAAATTACAGACCCATCACCTGCCTACAAACCATATATAAGATTATTACTGGCTGCATTAGTGAAATAATATACGAACACTAAGAACGATACAATATTCTAGCAGAACAACAAAAAGGATGTAGGAAAAATAGCCAGGGATGTAAAGAACAGTTGATAATTGATGAAATTGCAATGAAACAATCACAAACTAGAAATAGAAATATTCACACAATGTACATTGATTATAAAAAGCAATGGTCGATAGAAACAGTCAAAATAGTACCAATAATTATATCTACAACTGGTGTAGTCCCAAAAACTCTTCAAAATAATCTCAACATTCTTCAAATGCCGAATTCAACCCTCACACTTTTACAAAAAGCAGTCCTTCTCAACACATGTCGCCTTACACGCAAATTCCTCAATTCATCAACAGGTATTTAAATTTCTCTAATTCCAACTGCCACACTTGGTCAATGCCCGTGTGTCCAGTACTCTACCTCTTTTTTATTTTACAAAAGGGAGAAAAGTTAACCAAATATAAATTTGGTACAGTTTTTAAATTGTCTCACATGTTTGCCGAATAAGGCATGCAAAAATCATCTAAGTTTCTATAAGTAAACGCAGTAAGATTATCTTACTTCACAAACAAAAAAATAATTATCAATTTACTCTTCAATTAAAATTGCCCATAATTTGTATGTCAAGTGAAGTTCCATGCATTGAATATGTGTATTAATGTCACTGTTACTCATTTGTCAGAAATTCATCAATGTCATAGTAGGATTTAGACAAAGCCATGTTTTCAGTTTAGACTTAAATCTCACGATTGCCATTGGTACCTTTAAGTGGGATGGCAATTTATTTATAAACCTTTATTGACATGGCATAACAACTTTTTGAAAGAATACCGTTTTGGAGCTCGATCGAGAACAATTCTGTCACAGTTTCTTGTGTTTCGTGGAAAAACATCAATTGCCTTTTAAATGAATCTTTCTTAGTTTTAACGTGTACTTCTAGAATGTACATTGCCGGTAATGTCAGAATATTTAACTTCTTAAATAATGGCTTACAAGATTCATGCCAACTAACTCCACCTAATACCCTGACGCATTTTTTTGTGCAATAAAGGCCCTTTTCCAGTCAGGGGCTATTGCCCCAGATTAACAGTCCGTACCTGAGTATAGATTCTACATATCCATGGTATGCCGTTAACGCTGTCTGAGGTGTTGATGTTTTCATCAGTTTTCTTAATACATACACAAATCTATTTATCCTCGTACAGACATATGCTATGTGCGATTTCCAGTTACATTTATTATCTAGTATTATTCCCAGAAATTTTATTTGGTGTCTTTCGTTCAAATAGTCATTATTAAATTTTAACACGTTAAAGTTAACTGTAGTACTAAGGCCTTCTTTTATTTTACAAAGGGAGAAAAGTTAACCAAATATAAATTTGGTACAGTTTTTAAATTGTCTCACATGTTTGCCGAATAAGGCATGCAAAAATCATCTAAGTTTCTATAAGTAAACGCAGTAAGATTATCTTACTTCACAAACAAAAAAATAATTATCAATTTACTCTTCAATTAAAATTGCCCATAATTTGTATGTCAAGTGAAGTTCCATGCATTGAATATGTGTATTAATGTCACTGTTACTCATTTGTCAGAAATTCATCAATGTCATAGTAGGATTTAGACAAAGCCATGTTTTCAGTTTAGACTTAAATCTCACGATTGCCATTGGTACCTTTAAGTGGGATGGCAATTTGTTATAAACCTTTATTGACATGGCATAACAACTTTTTGAAAGAATACCGTTTTGGAGCTCGATCGAGAACAATTCTGTCACAGTTTCTTGTGTTTCGTGGAAAAACATCAATTGCCTTTTTAAATGAATCTTTCTTAGTTTTAACGTGTACTTCTAGAATGTACATTGCCGGTAATGTCAGAATATTTAACTTCTTAAATAATGGCTTATTACAAGTATAAACCTAGTACTGTCTTAGAAAACAAATTATTTAAAATTTACTGGGATAGGACAATTATTACCGACAAGACTATACATTACAATAGACCGGATATAACAATACTAGACAAAGTTAAGAAATTAGTTTTCATAATCGATATAGCAGTTTGTAACACACACAACCTTATTACGACTTACTCAGAAAAAATGGCTAAATATATAGACCTAGCTACCGAAATAAAAAAGCAATGGTCGATAGAAACAGTCAAAATAGTACCAATAATTATATCTACAACTGGTGTAGTCCCAAAAACTCTTCAAAATAATCTCAACATTCTTCAAATGCCGAATTCAACCCTCACACTTTTACAAAAAGCAGTCCTTCTCAACACATGTCGCCTTACACGCAAATTCCTCAATTCATCAACAGGTATTTAAATTTCTCTAATTCCAACTGCCACACTTGGTCAATGCCCGTGTGTCCAGTACTCTACCTCTTTTTTATTTTACAAAAGGGAGAAAAGTTAACCAAATATAAATTTGGTACAGTTTTTAAATTGTCTCACATGTTTGCCGAATAAGGCATGCAAAAATCATCTAAGTTTCTATAAGTAAACGCAGTAAGATTATCTTACTTCACGAACAAAAAAATAATTATCAATTTACTCTTCAATTAAAATTGCCCATAATTTGTATGTCAAGTGAAGTTCCATGCATTGAATATGTGTATTAATGTCACTGTTACTCATTTGTCAGAAATTCATCAATGTCATAGTAGGATTTAGACAAAAGCCATGTTTTCAGTTTAGACTTAAATCTCACGATTGCCATTGGTACCTTTAAGTGGGATGGCAATTTGTTATAAACCTTTATTGACATGGCATAACAACTTTTTTGAAAGAATACCGTTTTTGGAGCTCGATCGAGAACAATTCTGTCACAGTTTCTTGTGTTTCGTGGAAAAACATCAATTGCCTTTTTAAATGAATCTTTCTTAGTTTTAACGTGTACTTCTAGAATGTACATTGCCGGTAATGTCAGAATATTTAACTTCTTAAATAATGGCTTACAAGATTCATGCCAACTAACTCCACCTAATACCCTGACGCATTTTTTTTGTGCAATAAAGGCCCTTTTCCAGTCGGGGCTATTGCCCCAGATTAGCAGTCCGTACCTGAGTATAGATTCTACATATCCATGGTATGCCGTTAACGCTGTCTGAGGTGTTGATGTTTTCATCAGTTTTCTTAATACATACACAAATCTATTTATCCTCGTACAGACATATGCTATGTGCGATTTCCAGTTGCATTTATTATCTAGTATTATTCCCAGAAATTTTATTTGGTGTCTTTCGTTCAAATAGTCATTATTAAATTTTATGTAAAGTTTAATTTTTTTAGTAGTCGTTTAATTTCTTTTTATCCTTGACCATTACCGAGCTAACACCATTTTCATCTATTGTAGTAGAATCAAAACTGGGTAAGGAACTCATCCTAATTTTCTTTTTCTTCACAGAACCCATAGTTTTATGTGAACCACAGCAAAGATTGTTACAAGTATTACGTAACTGAGCAATAATTTTTTCTTGTTCTAGGTTTTGTTTTTTTAGTGAACTGTTTTCTAACAAAAGTGTTTTAATTTCTAGATTAGCGCTAGCTAAGGAATTTTTGATTTTTCAAGTTCATCCTTTATAATTTCTAACTCAAAATTAAATGTAGTAGAAATATCGGGTAAACTTTTAATGTCATATTTAGAGTCGGATGAAGATGCAGACATATTTAATTGCTGACTAATCGAGGTTTTATTTATCCTTCGAGGTTTTATTTATTTAGTATTTCCAAAGGTGACATTATTTAGTTCATTTTTATCTATATTATTTTTTTCACTAGTTACTTGCGGTTTACTTTGTTTTTCTAGAATGGTGGGAGATTTGTTTTTACTGTTATATAATTTGTTATCAATGCAACCAGTACATCTCCATTTCTCCCTTCTTTCCTTAGTCATTAAATTAAAACGTTTCATACTTACGTTTGTACAGTCGCGGTCATATAATTTATTACATAACATACAAATTAGCATTGGTGATCCTTGTATCTTTTTCTCACATTTGTAACATTTTTTGCCTTTCGAAGATGAGCTAGAATCCATCATTTTAATGTAAGCGTCCTCTATGATCGTTTTTTATAAATGCTTTTGTATGTCAATACTTAATTTGTCACATTGCCACAAGATGTCATTGTTAACAAGTTTGTCGTTTCAATTAAGTTTTCAAATAATTTTTCACTCAATGCCTCCTGTTGCACATTAATTGTTTTTAATTTTTATTAAATCACACATTAGAGTTATGGTATACACTTCAACACAAGTAATTTTGTATATTTATTAAGATAAATTGTCTGAAACTATTGCACATATTTATGTCTATTTATTCTTTAACTGCTTAATAATACACTTGGATAACACTTGTTATGAAAGTTGATAACATTAATAAGTGATTTAACACAGAAACACTAATTAACGATTATGAAATATATATTTAATTAAGTTATAATCACAGACATGATGTTTACTTTACAACGGTTCAACTACCCTCCAAGGACTAGTCCGAAGGACTATGTGTTAAAATTGTGAACATATAAATTATAATTACCCAAAACTCTATGGCACTATTAACTTTCAATAAAATGGATTTACATTTTTTAGACTTAAAGACCTCATTATTGAAATGTATTCAAGGTTAGTTAGCACCAGAAGTATCTGCTTAAGTCCCTTCTTTCTTACTGTTGACAACAATTGTTTACTGACCTCTTAGCAATAAAGCTTGCTTCTCATTAGATCTCCTAAAGGGTGAACAGATTGTTCCAGAAATAAATTAAGAGTTGTGCTGTGTTATGAAAAATTGATGTCTGTAATCTCTGTCTACACTTTTAGACATAAATGTCAAAATTAAGTTATTCAAATCCTAAATAAATTTAATAAAACCCCAATTTCACATATCAGATAAAGTATGTAGGTGGTACCCATATAAGTAGATATATTAAGTATATTAATACAAAATATACTGAGAATTTTGAGATTTCATTTTTATAATTTTATGCTAATGGTATAAGGAAAAAGTGGTAAACACTATTACTGTTGTAGTTTGTTCTTTTTTAAATGCTTCAAATGATGTCAAAATACTTTTTGTAATTGATTTTTATTACTTTGTGATTGATACACATTTATATCTTATTGAAACTTTAAACACTCAATAAATTATAAGTTGGGACAGTTTAAATAGAACATCAAATACATTTGTATTAAAAATTATGATTCACAACAAACATTACATAATTTGATAATTTTCTATCCAGCTACAAGATTTTGCAATTGAGCCGTCAATTCCGAAGCATCAATGTTAGCCTTTGCATTGCTTGAAGTTGTGACAAGAGGAACAGACTCTCTATTACAAGCTTTCTTATGTACAAACCAATGCAGCCGTTGGCATTCCCTATCACAGTATTGTACTGTTTTACATTTCGAACACTTCTTTGCAGGCTTTTCTTCACCACATGTGCTACAATATGGTATTGCATCCACAAAGCCACGTTGACCATTTAATGTACAGTTGATCACTGAAAGTGCTGGAGGGGGATCTTTGCTAGTCAAGGAAGTCACCATTTGATGGAAAGTTGTACATTCCCTGTATGGAAATTCTCTCACGCAATCCTTCAAGAAAGCATCCATAAGGTCCAGTGATATACCATCTTTACCAGGTTTAAGCAACTTCTTAGAGAAAATTTCAATAGGGTCATGTTTCTTTTCCTCTTTACTATCAGTGTTTACTTTTTGTTTGTCCCTTATATTATGTATTTCTTTAAGGATGTATGACAAGTAATGATATTTGAATGCCATAACTTCATTAGTGTCACTTCCCCTTGTCATTTCTCTCTTACACAACATCTCCAGCACTTTACTTGCTTTATCAGCATTGTCTAGAAGGATAGGGGTATTCTGTACGTTAAGTGCTAACCGCACTGGGTGAATGTTGACACCCAAAACAAACTTGTGAAGAGGCTCAACTAAAACTGGAGGTAGATAGGGTTCTGTCTGCTGACCTTTTGGAACTGAATAGTAAGAAATTTCACTTAAAGGTACAAAGTTGTTGATAGTAGCAACAGTGTGATGATTTCCCACAAATGCAGCCATCTGTGCCGCTGTACGTCCCACAGAATTAGTAGCGGTAGGTTTAGCTCCCGCATTTAATAACAATTTACACACTTCCGAATTGCCTGACAACGCACCAAAATGCAATGCCGTGTAATTGTATTCATGTTTTCCCGAATTCACATCGGCGCCCTAAAAATCAAGAACATACAATGTGAGTTATCAAAGAAATGTTGTGTTTAAATGTATATATTATCTTCTACACTTACCCTATCAAGTAAAAGTTGAACCATTTCCTTATTACCCTTATAAGCGGCATGTTGAAGTGCTGTCATGCCATTCTCGTCAAACAAATCCACACTTCCCTTGTGCTGGGACAGAATATTTTTAAACTCATCCAAATCTCCTTGAGCAATGGCATTGAAAATAGTTTTTTCTGGAGCAGTCTGTTCATCTATTTTAGGCTCCATAACGAATTTCTAAGTAAGTACCTAACAAATATTACGGAAGGGAAAACAACCTTTTCTTTTTTGTCAATAATTCTGGCTGTCAAATAGTAAAGTCAACTGTCACTGTCATTTAATTTCTCCGATAGTAGTGACGTCTGTCACTCTAAAAGTAAGTAAGTCACGAAAGATTAAATAAACACTATGTTCCTTTCACAGCCATTATTATTTGACCTTTGACCTTTGTTAGGTGTTGAACTTTCAGGATAAGTCGGCATAACTTGTTATCAACTTGACAACAGAAGACTTTAAAACAGGAGATTATTTAGCTCATATTATGTTGGTACGAATCCAACTAAGGGCAAATAAAAGTGTGACGAATATGAATGCTTATATTCGAATCTTATAACACAAACATATAATGTTTATATACCAGAATACAGAATATAAGTGACGATAGCCGAGTGGTTGGGTGGTTGGAATTACGAGTCAAGAGACCCGAGTTCGATCCCCTGGTGGCAGGCTCGTACCAATGGGTATTTCAAAAGAGAAAACTTATGTACGAAGTATAGCGTAGTCTTGGACATAAAGGCGGCGACGGTCTCACCACCTGTCACGTTGTCCCGAAAATATCTTCGGTGGAAGGTGGGTCGAAGGGACTTAATTGTCTAGACTAGACCTCTGTGTACCCCAGAATTGGGAATTGCGTGAAGATATTTATTTATTTTATTTAGAATACAGAATAATATAACTGGATAATAAATCCACGGCGGCAAGCAGTGGGAGAACATCGCCTCTCGCTACTACTTCACGCACATAATGTTGCTTAACGAATACGAAACGAACGGTTAACTATTTTGGGGTTATGTTATATAAATATGTTAATTTATAACATATTATTGAAATATAACTATTATACAATTTCATCTCATCATGATGACTGTGAACGTAATCATCAAAAGATTTGGATTAGATAACGAACGTAATCATCAGATTACGTTCGTTATCTAATCCAAATCTTTTTTTAATATCTTTCTTCAATTGTTTTACTTTTCCTTTCTTCTGTACTTTATACCTTCTCAACTTTCAGTTTACTTTATGGTCACGGGTGATGAGCATTTTTACACAAAAGGGGGATCTTCACGTATTTCCCAATACACAGGAATAGCCAATGGTCGGGACAATTGAGTCATTTCGACCCACATTTTAATAATAATAATAATAATAACGAGCTCAAATGCAGAAGGCGGTGCTCCTCGTTACAGCCCGCATCGTCCGCCGGTGTCTTTCCCTGTCGCCCTAACTCTCGGCCGTCTGGTCTCCTTTGTCGAGGACTTCCGTCTGGTTGGGTCTTAATATTTATTTATTATTTTTATGTCTGGTTGGGTCTTAATATTTATTAGGATTTATTATGTGTATATTTTATAATACTTTATTTATTTTACTTTATTTTATGTATTTTTTTATGTGTATAAAAACCCAACCAGATGAGAAAATATAACAAATACGCAATATATAACAAATATTAAAATAATATATTTTATTGTACACCGAATCAGATAAGAATAAGAACAATATAATACAAAACATAAGTATCATATTTATTTATAATGTATTAATAGTAGCTTATTTTTGAACAACGTAACAGGTGGAGAGCCTCTCGCTGTCTTTATGTAAAAGCCAACGATATAAATCTCCAGTAAGTCATTGTAAAAACTCATTGATTCGAGTTTACATTGAGTGTTTAAATCACAAAGGTGCTAGGTGATACTGTGCATGTTTAGATGTTTCATACTCAAAAGAGTAATAATATATCGATACTATTTATAATATATGGGAGAGATCGTACACATGATTTTACATAACAGATTTTGATTGTTCGTATTAAGTCCGGAGAAAAATATTAAGTTGCTTTTTAACGCGGGATAGTAAACGATAAAGTAATACGCAAAGTCGAGGTTAGACTCTATTTAAAATATTTTTTTGTTTCTTGTTATTCTATGATTTTTCTGCTCATTGCACTTCCTCACTTCTCTGTTCATAACTACAACGAGCCCTTAAAAACGTTTCTGTGCATTGAACATTTTGTTTATTTAAAACTTGTCATCGTAATTAATTCTTCAGATGGGGGAATGGTGTATATTTTATAATGCGATATAAATAAAAATCAGTTTACAGTAAATATAAATAAGTTTATTAATAAAAAACCAATAGTCATAATGGCTGATACGACTATTGGTTATAATAAGATTAACATCAACGGCTAAATATTTACGGTATTTGTTAACACTTTAACATTCTACTAATATGAAAGTTTTTATGAAGATTAAATGCAATAACATTGAAAAGCCTTTAACTACTTTTTAAACTGTAGACTACATTAAACAGGATAAGATAGTACAACGCATGTGGAGCATCACTAGAAACGGTTCTACACACAAACCTTCGATCTTAAATAGCTTAATTAAATTACTTTTTAATAACTAATAAATAAAGTGTTATGAAATTAAATATTTTAAATTACAATTATAACAATTCATCAATCCGCATTGCCCACAACGAAGTGATGAAAAGTTTAGTAATTATTTCACTTAAAAAAATATTTAAAAAATGGAGCACTTTACTAACATTTAACCATCACAACATTTAGAGACATGGAAGATATAAGATAATTATTAGTAAACACACTACTTTATTTTTTTTTTAATAAATATAGAGAAAGATAAGTGAATTCACTAGTAAATCTTTTTAAAATACTTATGATTTATGTGGGTATATGAACTCTTCAACATCAATCTAAGAATTATCTAAATATTCTATTGTTTTCTATTATCTACACAGCATTGGTTTTCCTTAGAAATATATTATTCTATTACTTTTTATTTATCTAATACTAAAAGCTAAAAATCTTAAAACTTATATTATAACTTTGGTATAACTTTGGTAATAGGTACTTGAAATAAAACTTAAATTAAAATGTTATATTCGTTGAAAATATTATTCTACGCGTAAGTTTTACTATATATCGAGATGTAAGTATTAGACTTGAATATAGGGCCTATGACGCAATATTTACTAATACATTCCTACATGATTACATGTAAAAGATATTATGAACTAGTTAATGCCTAAATACACGTATTTTTTATTTATTATAGCTCCCTAACAAGAAACAATATCAAAAATATTCTTAAGCATATATAGCCTAGCATATATTTTTAAATTAAAACAGTAATATTCTTTGCAACAGAACAGCCTTTACAATGACTTAAAGCAAGAAGAAAATATTAATATTTATTGGGTATCTAATTGCTCCAGCGTCAACCTTTCTGCACAAACGGCAATATTACATAGACTACTGCTAAAACATCGACGGTTTGCTGAATTATTTAAAATATTTTACATGCTTGTTAATGCGCATTAAATAATAGTTATAATTGCGTATTAGAAGTTTATAAATATTTAGCTAAAATACTAACTTACTAATACTATATTTTTATCTTATATCTATGTATATTCTGCCTTTTTCGTTTTCATTTAATCTGCTATGCATATACTTAATGAGTATTATATTTTTATATTATTGGATTACAAACTAGACACCAAGTTTCGTTATTATTACAATAAGTGCAAATAATACTCACAAACTCGTATATTTCCAAGTAATATGGACGTACATTCATAGTTGAAATATATTGATGAAAATAATAATATCAAATAAAACGTAACAAACAAGCGTTAGCCTTCACTACTTTTAATTTCTTAATAATATATAAAGAAGATATTTTTATCTCAGATAAAGGAAAGATATACACTATAATCTCTAAATTGCAGCCATGAAATCACGAAACCCGCCTTTTTATCCCATTCCTTATTTCGATATTCACTACAGATGGTAAAATGCGTACGTCCTAAGAGCTGCAACAGATAGAGTACTGCAGATACTCATATCTGTTGTCAGTTCTGTATTTCATTTATCTATACATAGTAGACATCGAAGGAAAGCTGAGTTCAGACGAGAGCGGGGCCGGCGGGGGCGGGGGCGGGGGCGGGAGCAGTGGGGTGGTGGGGGTGCCTGCGCTGGAAGCTAGTCGCACTCCGCCACTCTCAGACACAACAACACCGTTGTGAGCTGCGTTACGTTCTGTGTCTGCTAGCGGTGTCGTCAAGATGCGAAGACGCTGAAAGATAATTGTATAACGTCGGTCGGAATTCGAGCCAAGAGGCACGAGTTCGATTTCCAAGGCTCGTACCAGTGGGGATTTAAAAATAAACTTATGTACGATTTATGTCAATAAACACATTTCCTATTTCTTTATTGTTCAAAGGATCTCATGACGAAATGGTGGTAGATTAGAAAATTATGACACTACATTCAAGTGAATTACATTCCTATGATCTTTGACTTTTGTTTTTTTTTTTTAGAAAATAAATATATTAATTGATAGATCAACAACATCACATACAATTGCTCTGAACCCAAAGAAAGGAGCCAAAGCTCTTATGTTTGGTATCTTAAACAACGTATGTATCACAAACACCCAGACTCGAGACAATGTAGAAAAAGTGGAATACTAGATCTACCCGTCCGGAAAACGAACCTGGAACCAGGCCGGTTGGCACCCGGAGAGCTAGGGGCACCACCAAAACCGGTACGCTACTCTCCCGTCTTATTTATTCGTTAAAACTCAACCAGAATATTCAGACATCTCACCTCAACAAAACTTCCTTTGGTCGTTAGAATTTTATAAATGGCGACCGCTGGGATGCAAATAACACTCGATCCGGCTATCGCCCAGCCCAGCCCGTTCGCCCAGGCCGGGTACACGTAGCCCTCGTACTCCAGGGGCTGGTAGTCGAGCAGTCCGTAAGCGGTGATGAAGAGCAGGAAAGCCGGCGCGGCGAACCTCCAGCACACGCGCCAGTACACGCCCGGCCGGAAGCCGATCATGTCGCGGATGTCCTCGCAGAAGCGTTCCGTGCCTGAATGAAACTGTAGTTGCAGTTGCGGTTCTATCGCTACAGGGTTTAGAAATTTATTAAAGCCATACATTATAAAAATAGGTATTATTCTATAAATAAATAACTGCATTATAATAATTCACGAAAGCCGAGTGGTTGGGTGATCGGACTTCTAGTCAAGAGACCCGAGTTCGATCTCCAGGTGTCAGATGCGTACCAATGTGTTTTTTCAAAAACTTATGTACGATTTATATCATTGGCTAGGACATGAAGACGGTGACAGGCTTACCACCTGTCACGTTATCCCAAAACATTGTTCGGTGCAGATGAGTTGAAAGGAATTAATTGTCTAGACCTCTGTCTACCCCTGTATTAGGAATAGCTTGAAGATATTATATTTATTTACTGTATATTTAAGATTTTTTCTACTATTGATCCTAATATTATCGTTCTATATACATACCATAGCTGTGACATACAGATTCAAATCCGGAGTCGACACGACTTTGATTGCAGATAGTAATTTAAAGTGCTAAATCTCCTACGACAGTAAATGCAAACATCACGAAAAATGGCAATAAAAAAATCTTATTTTGAAAACGTGCAAAGACTGCAAACCAAAGTAGCAGTAGCGGGGCGCACGTTCACCTTTCCTTATCTACTCAAAGTATTAACCCAACTATGGGTATTCACTTTCTTGTTACTTACCATAGATCCAAGAAACAGCGATCGCCTCGAAGAATACAGCAACCAGCATCGAATATCCAGCAGCATATCGATCTAGAAGTTGAAAGAAGTAGAATCCGCCCTTGGTGCACGATGCCAGTCCGACAATGAAGTACAGCGTGAAGAGGCACGCCACAAACAGTTCCCGATGGCGACCGATGGGTGGAAACTCATCACTTAAAGCAGTTATTATTGCTTCCGAACCGCCAAACTGAAAATAAAGAGTGTTTAATCTATGAGAACTTCAAGGTCACAAAAGAAAGAACTGTGATCACGTGGATGAAACGACGGTGCTGTTTAAAAAACCTCAAAGGTACAGCTGAAATAGAGGAACGAACCACGTACGCTTAAAGTAAAATTATAAAGGAAGAAAACTATGAAAACGTAGAAATGTTTTTTATAAAATTTAATTATAAGCATGTTGATTATGTAGAATGGTAGATTGTAAAGTTTAATGATGACTCTATTACCAACAATTACATTTTTCATATAATTTTTGTCCCTAGTGGAACACGGGTATATAATTCTGGAAAGCACAATAGCTACCAATTAGAATGCGGGGCACCCAAATTAAGACATTTAAATTTACTCACGGAGCTGTCGAGTCCAAGAGTTAGCAGCATCATAAAGAAAATCAGAGCCCAGAAAGTAGACCCCGGCATTGTTGCTATAGCCGCTGGGTAAACCACGAAGACTAATCCGGGTCCTTCGGTTGCCACGTCTTTCACGTCTTTGCCTGAAGCGTGTGCCATGTAGCCAAGGACGCTAAATATTACGAAGCCAGCAACAAAAGACGTACAGGAATTGATCACACTGGTTAGTATGGCATCCCTGGAATATTTATGTTTCACTTAGTTAATCAGCTCTTAAAATGTATTGTAAATTAATGTTATTAAATCGTACATACTTGTAAACGTTGTTGTGATATTTATTATATGATGCATAAGCCAGAAGTACGCCGAAGCCAGGGCCCAATGAGAAGAATACTTGAGTAGCCGCGTCCACCCAAACCTTATAAAATGAAAGTATCATTGCAATTATATTACGACTCTGTTTTCGATTGACGACCTCCGTGGACGAGTGGCCTAAACACCGGTTATCAAGGTGTCGCCATCTCGATGTCCCGGGTCGATTTCCGGTCGGGTCAATGTAGAAAAACCATTTTTTCTACATTTTCACGGGTCTGGCTGTTTGAGGTGCCTTCTTTGCTTCCGATTCCCATACCTCAAGTGCTTTGTCATCTTATATTGGGATCGGAACAATGTATGTGATGTTGTCCCTATCTATACATGTATTTATTCATTTATTATTATTTATTTAATTAAAGTACGCCTCGGTACTAAAATTAAAATTCACTGCGGGAAAAAGGCGTCTCCCGTATATGTAGGTTTACAGTAATCACCTCGCTTAGCAAGCGAATTGGCGATAGCAGTACAGACCTTGCACCTTAAACGCTACTGCCCGTGACTGGTCTGCTCAATTTGCGTCTGATATTTTTCTAGATGGTTGTTCTTCCATATGTCAGCAGCATAGTATTTTCAATGCTTGTCCCTTAGTCGCCTCTATCAAAACCCACGGGAAAAGAGAGAAAGGAATTGGTATATTCATACGTCGTTACCACACGACAAGGGTTTTGAAGACTAAGTTGTATTTAATGTATTTTATATACCTGCGGCTCTGTAATAGCCTCAAAGTTGGGACTAAGATAGTATTGAATGCCTGTTGCTGAACCGGGGAGCGTGATGCCGCGGACTAATAAAATCAACAGCACTGCGTATGGAAACAATGCCGTGAACCAAACAACCTAAAAAATAAACAATTGTTAATTCGTGTTTACATACATATGTGGCCTGTAATAGACCACTGCTGAACATTTTTTTAAACATAATCCATACGCCTATGCCTCTCCCATAAAGGCCATAATGGACACACTCGACAAGCGGATTTCAAGATCGCTGTACCAAAAATCTTGCACTGACTTTCCAAGTTTGCTTATTTTGACATGGTATTTTTTCAAGATCGAGAGCCCGCCATCCGGTAGCCATAGATATTATCAAGGTTATTCTCTTAGTCGCCTCTTAAGACACCCGCGAGAAGAAGTGGCAGAATGGTGGAAGAATATCCTAAACCAATACCACAATGGCCAGTTAATTCGTAAGAGAAAGATGAGTTGTGATTCAGAAAATTATCATACCTTGCCAGAAGTACTGATGCCTTTCCAAAGCGAGAAGTAGCAGATGATGTAAACGGCTAACAAGCATAAGGCCATATCCCATTTAATGGCACCCAAGTCGTGCAATCCTTCACTCCCTTGCAATTCTAGAATAGCTCGACTGGAAATTTGGTGGAAAATGTTTGAATAAAAAATTATCATTTGTAACTTGGAAATTATTATTAATATAACAGAATAATAGAGCATAAGATAATGTCTTATTTAAGATGCATTAAAGATCAAACTTACTTGAAATACTCAGAGGCTGCAGATGTAAAAGGTTGAGCAGAAGCCAAGGATTCGGATGACTCGTTACGATGAACAAGCGATTTGTTGGCGGCCATTGCTTCCCAATTAGCTTCAAACTGTATCATTATGTATTATAAAACAAGTATGATTCATATTAATAATTAAATAGCAAAAAAGGTATTTATATTTAAACCAATTACTTCCCCATTTCTTTCCGAGAGCATTGTAAAAGAAGACTAAATGAAAAGCCCGGAAAAAAGATGAGCTACCGACGGATGGTGTAATTTTCATCTAAAAAAATACAAGACTAGTGTAAACTAGTGACGGCCAGCAGTGTTTGTCATCTAGATGTCTGTATGTAGATCTAGATCTAGATGTATCGATATGTTTTATTTATTGAGGCTTTATTGTGCTTGTCATAAGGTATCAGAAATTAAAAATCATAAAAAAAGCAAAGAATTTACCTATCCTTTCTATTAAATAAACCTAAGAAAGATGTCTTAAAATCTAAGACCGCCGATGAGCTGTCTGATACTACGATTGCCAAATTTATTTTAAAAAACTTTTTTTTCTTATGATAAAGGCGATTATCCTGTAATCATCAAGATATACTCGTACTAATAATTTGTCTTTACTTCTAATTTTTTTATTCTATTCTCTAAGTTTCTACTTAGAAAAGAAAAGGAATATATTATTATTATATTTACGCTAATTTTTATCTTCACGGTTTTACCAATACAGGGGTAGAGATCTAAACAATTAGTCCGATAGTTTGATCAACAGTTTATCAGAGCTTATTTTGAGACAACGTGACACGTGGTGATCTTGTCGGCGTCTTCATGTCTCTGCCAACGATATAAATCGTTCATAAGCTTTTAAAAACACATTGGTATGAACCTACCTCCTGGGGATCGAACTCTGCTCTCTTGACGCGAATTCCAATCATCCGAACAATTGACTATCGTGATTTAAATAATGCCCGTATGAAGTGCCGACAACAGAGATATCAATCAAGGTGAAAATAGTAGGATACCGGTTGACAGGACGGAGTATTCCATTCGTTGTTGCAGTTTGTCCACGGTAGCATGGTCGTGAAGGAAGCGAAGAAGAAGCGAAGGGCCCAAGCGATAATCACGTTGTAGTAGAAGTCCACGTAAAAAGCGATCAACACCACCGCATAGCCGATTCCTTAGAATGTTCATAGGTTATATGTATGGTTTATAATCTGTTACTGTGACATTTTATATAAATAAATATCTTCACGCAATTCCCAATACAGGGGTAGACAGAGGTCTAGTCTAGACAATTAAGTCCCTTCGACCCACCTTCCACCGAAGATATTTTCGGGACCACGTGACAGGAGGTGAGCCAGTCGCCGTCTTTATGTCCAAGCCAACGATGTAATTAGTACATAAGTTTTTGAAAAAAATTACGTGCCTGCCACCTGGTGATCGAACTCGGGTCTCTCAACTCGAATTCCGATCACCCATCCACTCGGCTATCGTGACTTTTTTTATAAGTTCTGTTTTTATAAGTTTATTATAAATTCCAAAGTCTATGTCTATGGCTGTAGCATACATAATAAGAGATACGGAGATACATAACTAGAATCGTTTAAGCTGTAAACACCTCCAAAGAGATAAATAAATAAATAAATATCTTCACGCAATTCCCAATACAGGGGTAGACAGAGGTCAAGTCTAGACAATTAAGTCCCTTTGACCCACCTTCCACCGAAGATATTTTCGGGATAACGTGACAGGTGGTGAGCCCGTCGCCGCCTTTATGTCCTAGCCAACGATGAAGTTCGTACATATCTTTTTGAAAAACTCATTGGTACTGCCACCTGGGGATCGAACTCGGATCTCTCGACTCGAAAGTCCGACCACCCAACAACTCGGCTATCGTGACTTACGATGCCGATCCAAAGAGATGCATTTCTTTTTTTTTTGTTACATTAAAATTAAGCAAAATCTTATGCCCAGGAAGTTTAGAGCTTATCTGGTCCAACGTAACAGGTGATAAGCCTGACACCGCCCTAGTGTTCAAAGCCAACGATACAAATTGTAGGTACTATAACCCTTCCTATGAGGATCGAACTCGAGCCTAATAACTTATTTATAACATTAGTTGAGAATATTACATTGTATGCCAATGCCTTCATTAGTCTTCCCAAATATCGTATTTTACTAAAGGTGATCCAGAGCGGCGAATTCCGACTTTCAAGTTACGCAAGCCGTCGATCCAACTTGAGTAACAACTTTTTTGACATTTTTGGCACAGGCTTTTAATAAATAAATAATGAATTAATTCATTACAATGCCTTAATGCACCATTAACCAAACGCCTTTGCATTGACCATTTGACTGTAATTGTCCAAATCATTTCCAGGATACAAGCTCTAACTCTAAGTGTGGGTCCTTTATTGTGTGTGGGTGAATATAATTAACAGTATTAGGATTATTTATTTACCGTTAGAGTCACTTCTACGTTATTGATGAATGTTACTTATATCGATGAATAAATTATTTGAATTCTTATACTGAACTATTCGCGACTTGGTAATTGGTACTTTAGAAATGTTTGAAGCTACATAAAAATGCCCTAATAAAAAAAATGTAGCGAGTTTGCCGACAAAAGAATAGAGAATCCAATAGAACAAAAAGTAAAATCCTTTTCTAACAAAAATATGCTCTCACTAAGAATCTTTCCAGTCCATTACCAATTTTATTTCTCCTCTAAAATCATATCGCGGAGCTACTCAGCGGTGCGACGTGACAATCGAGTGAAATGAAATCACCGGGCATAAGCCGCCCTCACAAATCTGCCCGAGCCTTTGAGAGCGTCCGTATGGAGGGAGCACTTAAGGGGCGCCTTGGAAATTGTGTCAATTATGGACGTTAAGTGCGAGCGAGGCTCGGAGACGACAACTTTACCTAGACCTTAACATTCCCCGTCGCGGTATCGTTTAAACAAATGCTAAAATTTAGTACCTAAATAGTTTATTCATATTCAACTCAAGCGTAATCTTTTTATAGCTTTATGGAATTATTGCTATAAGTCAACATTGCACAGACATCGAGCACTTTATTGCGCCGCAGTTCAAACTTAAGTAGGTACGTGACTAACTTTAAAGTGGTCATAAATCTAGCATGCGCTTTAAGTACATATACAACAAAAAGTGTTGCAATAAATATAGAAAATATACTACCAAAAATATTTCAATTTAACAGAATTAAAGTTATAAAATACCTTTAAAGAGTGGTACGAGCCTGCCCCAACAAGTTATGGCGCCTTTTCGATGAAACTGTCCCAGCGCCAGTTCCATATAAAATAATGGAATCCCACCCACCACCAGCATGATGCAATACGGCACCAGGAAAGCCCCTGCGTAGAAAAAATATCGGATACATACTCATACCTCATATGACGCAGGTTTTAGACGGTCGTTCTCAGTAACTCTTTTCTTCACTTTCGCTGTATATACAAAATTAAATTATTTAAAGATTAAGCTAAGATTAAGATTTGGCTAAGATTGAGTGTGAACTTTTGCTGAAAAAAGAATTATATATCTAATTAGATGGTTAATTTAGGTTATTAGTTCAGGAGTCTACTACTGAACATAGTTTCCTTCCCCAAAAGTTCTCCACAGAGAATGGTCCTCAGCCATCGGCATCCATCGATTTTCCACAACATTTTGCAAGTCATCTCTCCATCTCGAGGGGGATAAAAAGATTAGCAAATTAAAAATAATAAGTGATGTTTATTTTACTGACTTACCTGACCTCATAGAAAGTAGATTATGTAAATCGAGAGAATGTGTAAATTGATATTGGTTAATTGGTTCTTTGGCACGCTCTATAATGAATTTCAACATAATTATGGGCGAGTTTTGGGGAGTTTACAATTGCTGATGGATCAAAACCTTTCATAGCAGCAATCTTTGAGGAAGGCCTTTGTACAGCAGTGAACTTATTAAAGGCTGTAAAGAAGACAATTAATCTTTAGTTTCGTCTTTATAATGGGAATAACATATTTAAAATCACGCAGTTGTTTTTTTTATGAATTTTCTACATACTTATTTCTTCTCGTGTATTTCTTTTTGTATTAGTATTTATTTATTTTAAGTTTGATTTGAAAATATTCAAAGCAAAAAACGGCACACAAACAATGACACCGCCATGATTTTTCTGTAGCCAATTTGTCTTGAACAGTACAGTCTGTTATCATAGCCATTCTTGAGACAATAATTTCATATCGGCCGGGGGAAGGAGGCGAAGCAAATTGTGGGGTAATTGGCCTTTTAAGATGCTCGCATTTACTTGAACTCGCTTTTATTAAACATGAGACTTCACAAATGCTTTGTTATTGATTACTTTTATCTTTTGAACTGGAAAAGTTACATAGCATTAAAACCATGATTTAATAAGAATGTTGACGAGTTAGACGGATAATAACAATAACATATCTAAAAATATTATATGAAATCTATTTCAAGTCCGCCCGGCTGTCTTATCAATGAATGGCATTGATGCACCGAACTTTAACCCTTTTCCAGTTATACTCAAAGACGTTTTCCTCTTATATGTTTCCACCGTGTCCGTGAGATATTAATCATTTATTTGCGATAAGTAATATCAAACCGACTTTTCACCCAGCGCAGCTTGATCAACCTGCCAATAATATATCAGACAATAAAAGAGTTCGTATATGTAACTGCTCTGGCCATAAATACTTTTCTCTTTTTTTTTCAACTTTTTAATTGAAGGATTGAAGAAGACTAAATAAATAAATAAATATCTTCACGCCATTCCCAATACAGGGGTAGTCAGAGGTGTAGACTAGACAATGAAGTCCCTTCTATCCACCTTCCACCGAAGATACACTCATTGGTACGAGCCTACCACCTGGGGATCGAACTCGGGTCTCTTGACTCGAAATTCCGACCACTCGACTATCGTGACTTGAAGTCACGAAGAACACTAAGGTAAGGTTAGGTAAGGCGTGTCTTATCAAGGAGTCACAAAACTACATTTTTTTTAAAAAGGATTGAAAACTTCAGCCAAAGTGTATCATGATACAGTCTTAGTTCATGTTGTGAAACCTCTCAGCAATACACTTATTAGCTATTTAATACACTTATTAGCTCAGCAATACAATTAAGAATATGCCGTGATCTTTCCAGCAGGACCCTGCTCATGGTCACAAGGCACGAACTGACCAAGCCTGGCTAAAAACCTACGTTCCATACTTCTTAAGGGCTGAAGACTGGCCCTTATCTCGCACGGACCTCAACCCTTTAAACTTCAAATTATGTTCAGTTTTAGAGGACAGGGCCTGATCTAAACGACACGGCGACATTGAGTATCTTAAAAAATCTTTGGAGCACCTGTGGCAAAATTTCCTTTGGAATAAATAAATAAATAAACCTTTTCACGCAACTCTCAATACTGGGGTAGACAGAGGTCTAGTCTAGACTATTAAGTCCCTTCGACCCACCTTCCACCGAAGATATTTTCGGGACAAAGTGACAGGTGGTAAGCCCGTCGCCGTCTTTATGTCCAAACCAACGATATAATTCGTATATAAGTTTTTTGAAAACCCTATTGGTACGAGCCTGCCATCTAGGGATCGAACTCGGGTCTTTACTAGCTGTCTCCCGCGGCTTCGCCCGCAATTTAACACTTAACGCGGAACCCTAATTATGTTTCTAATCATTAAATATCAAATCATCAAATAATCTAGATAAAAATAGCCTATATTACTCCTTATAACATTAGCTATCTGTCAGTGAAAGTATATTGTTAAAATCGGTCCAGCTGTTTCAGAGATTAGCCGGAACAAATGACACAAAATATGTAAAAAAATAGTCATATACATGTAGTAAAAGTGGTTATTTCAATATATATCAAACAGACGCTCCAATATTTTAATATGTTTAGATAACTTCATCATGAATTTGTCAAAGGAATACGAAAACCACATAATATATCAAAAACTATTTTCAATCTTCTTTCTCTTTTACAGATTTCACTGCAGAATATAGGTCTCTCTGAAAGTTTACTTACATCCATCGACTTCCTGCAACATTACGCAAGTGGTCACTTCATCTCGTTGTTGTGGAAGATCGTTACACACTGCGTTTATGTAAACGCGGTTGCCAATACATCAATTCTCAGTTCTTGGCACTATGTGGCTGACCCATTACCACCTCAGTGCGCTGACATTCACACACTTTTGCACTACGCTGAGTGAACAATATCTTATTTGGCTTTTTGATCTACGATTCACTTATTTGCTTAATTATAAACGATATTTTAAGAGATGATATTTACTTATATTTCTTAACTTTATGTTGGTTTTTAAATTTCTCGTGTGTATCGGCAGAATACAATCTCCTTTTACCCGATGGTTTCGTACGAGGCGACTAAGTGAATAAGCTTATAAATGGAAATATTAACAAGTGCTAGTGGGCTGACCGTCTCGAAAATATCAGACCTTTCTATACACTACTGCAGACTACATACTAGACTTTTCTAGAAAAGCTCCATGTATGTACTTTAAGCACGTTGATAACTCCAACTTATCTTTAAAAACAGAAAGCTTTATTTATCCTATTACATTCGTAGAATTAAGAAATTTTCGAATTTTACACAATAACAAACATAACAATATATTGGGATTCATGGAGTCCTCGTGCGATGCAGTTTCCAAAGGAATTATTTCAGCGACTGGTCCTAACCACTGGTACAAAAGGGCTGGTTCTTTTCTCGCTTAACGATATAATCTAACCATTCAACATAGAAATGTAGACTGCGTTCTTGGCAACATGCCACGAGGAGTAAGGGTGTATGATTAAAATAGTTTTTAGTTAATCATTATTGTAAATATTATCACAAACTTAAAATTTCAATAAATCATTTGTATTACATTAACTTTCATGAGGTCCGTCATCGAGTCAGAGGTCATTATTTCGTTGTTAAAGGAATTTTCAACAAGTGAGCCCAACTGATGAATGAATAACGTACCAATTGCTAAACGACATACTTCCGTTGTAGACGCTAATTCTGGAGGTAGATGATAAAGTAATCAACGCCAAGCTTGACCGCATAAGTAACTATTCAGACCTTCAAATACGCCATATAAATTATTACCCTAATACGGTATTTTCAATCATGAAACATAAACAACTCTGCACTCTTTTTAACAATTGATTCACAGTGTAGGATATCAAAACCGACTGATCTAATCCGATTGAATATAAAAGTGAAGCAATTTTAACTTTTAATTTTTACGTTTTTACGTACTGTATTTTACTTTATTTTGGATAACTCTTCCCTGTTTTTTGATGAGCTATTAAACTCTATGAAACGATATACAACTATATAAGTCTTAAATTAATAAAACAAAATAAAAATTTTGTTCAGTGCACTAACATCTAGTGTGTTATTTCATTGAACAAAATTATTATTTCTACTGTTGATTAAATGTACTAAATATGGATAATATTAAACAATACGTATAAGAAAAGATTACTGTGAAAATATTTTATTGGAAATAAACCATTATGCTTAGCATTGAGTTCCCCAATATCATACATCAAGCGACCACTTAAGGGTGGCAGAGAGTTATCCCGGATTTACTTTACTGCCGGATGCAACAGGTCGCGAATAAAGGGGATGAAAGGCTAAGTTTCTGTGCAAGTCGGCCAAAGTGGAGAAGCGCCTCGGAGAGTTTTCGTGTCGCTTAAGTTGACGATTATGTGGCTCACAAAGGCTGCCTTCGTTATAATGTCTTAGATTTACTCTCTATAGAAACTTTGTAAGATTTTTTTTACTTTCATTAATAATAAAAATTTTCATTAAACAAAATAGTTTTTAGTTAATCATTATTGTAAATATTATCACAAACTTAAAATTTCAATAAATCATTTGTATTACATTAACTTTCATGAGGTCCGTCATCGAGTCAGAGGTCATTATTTCGTTGTTAAAGGAATTTTCAACAAGTGAGCCCAACTGATGAATGAATAACGTACCAATTGCTAAACGACATACTTCCGTTGTAGACGCTAATTCTGGAGGTAGATGATAAAGTAATCAACGCCAAGCTTGACCGCATAAGTAACTATTCAGACCTTCAAATACGCCATATAAATTATTACCCTAATACGGTATTTTCAATCATGAAACATAAACAACTCTGCACTCTTTTTAACAATTGATTCACAGTGTAGGATATCAAAACCGACTGATCTAATCCGATTGAATATAAAAGTGAAGCAATTTTAACTTTTAATTTTTACGTTTTTACGTACTGTATTTTACTTTATTTTGGATAACTCTTCCCTGTTTTTTGATGAGCTATTAAACTCTATGAAACGATATACAACTATATAAGTCTTAAATTAATAAAACAAAATAAAAATTTTGTTCAGTGCACTAACATCTAGTGTGTTATTTCATTGAACAAAATTATTATTTCTACTGTTGATTAAATGTACTAAATATGGATAATATTAAACAATACGTATAAGAAAAGATTACTGTGAAAATATTTTATTGGAAATAAACCATTATGCTTAGCATTGAGTTCCCCAATATCATACATCAAGCGACCACTTAAGGGTGGCAGAGAGTTATCCCGGATTTACTTTACTGCCGGATGCAACAGGTCGCGAATAAAGGGGATGAAAGGCTAAGTTTCTGTGCAAGTCGGCCAAAGTGGAGAAGCGCCTCGGAGAGTTTTCGTGTCGCTTAAGTTGACGATTATGTGGCTCACAAAGGCTGCCTTCGTTATAATGTCTTAGATTTACTCTCTATAGAAAGAAAACTCTCTATGAAAGTAAAAGAAAAATTGTAAGATTTTTTTTTACTTTCATTAATAATAAAAATTTTCATTAAACAAAATAGTTTTTTTATATATGATTTTGCCCACGATAAAAAAATATAAATATAGAATGAAACCAAAAATATTTCTATCAATAACCTTTAAGTGCTGAATTTATGGTATATCTAGTAAAAATAGCATATTAAAAGTCCACTATTAAACATAGGCCTCACCCAGTACTGACACTTAGACCAGACCTGTGCTACAGAATCGTCGCTATTATGTGGATGTTGTGTGGGGTCGTCTCATATGCCTTTGCTTATTTAAGGGTGCCTCTCGGAATCCTCAGAAAACTTTTCTTCCCCAAGGGTTGTTTGTTCCATGAGCTATGTGGCCGTTCGTATGCCACTACACCGTGATGATTCTTACGATCGGTTAGAATACGCAGAGAAACACCGAGCATGTGGTATACGCAGCATTGACCAAAAGAGGATACCTACGGAGTTTCTTTCGCCTGTTTCTTCTCCGCTAGAGGAACCTCATTACGATACGGTGATAGATTAGAAATGACTATCGATAAACGAATGTTCATTCTTATATTGATGAATAAATGATTATAATAAGATCAATTCGAGATTTGTACCAAGATTATAGTTATAAATTGCTTATTGGTTGATTGATATCCAAAAAAAACTGCTTTCGGTTCGGGACTTCAACCGCGCGGAATTCTAACATTGACGTTTTATTGCAGTCATAGAAGCATATGCTCTCGTCCCCTTACTCTCAATACAAGAATTCAAAAATCATTAAACGATTTTGTTATGATTTCAAATAGCGTCAACCGTACATTTTTTTTTTTTGATAGTAAATAAAATATGTACTACTCAAGACTATAATCTCTCTGTGAAATTTCATCCAGATCCGTTCAGCCGTTCAGACGTGGTTGAATATTAAACATTTATCCATACGTTTACATTAATCACAGACAAAATTTGATACAAGATGCCGAGCTGCACTAAAGTAGATTCCACAAAGATTTCCAAAGAAAAAGTTGTGGAAAATTGCTTTACTAAGCATTACTTGGCATCGTTTTAAGAATATATTTATTCATTTATTTTACCTTTATTGAACCTTACCTAAATTATGTAGGATCAAAAGTCGAGCATAATGCTTAGAGCAGTTTTCTACCTTAGGGAGTAATTAAACGTTGAAGGAGGTTACATATCACAATAATGATTCTAATAACATATTAACTACACGATATACCTCCTACTATAATCGTATGAGTATCATAAGAGGCGACTGAGAGAGAACAAATGGTAGAAAAATTAACAGGCAGCTGCGTCCGAAATATATGCATAATATGGCAAACAAATTTTAGATGAGAGGTCTATGATAGGCTTTCACAGACTATTAAGCAAATAAGTTAACTTTGAAATAACGAAAAACAGAAAAATTAATACCAGCCTAAAAATAAATATTACAATTTAAAATAATGAAAAAGCTTAATACGATCAAGGGAATGTCTTGCGAATTAAATTTACATTTCTCCGCTGACCCAATAATATCGAAGACAGTGGACTTAGTAATCGAATAGTCCTCCGTCCCGGTATCCGCGACTATTCCCGTCGGGCCCCGGATGATTGGGTATTATGAGATTTCAATCGGTACTCAAGTATTAAATCATCTGGAGATGTAACGGGCAGATATTTTAATGCGTATTGTCTCGCGGTTCTAATTCCGAGCAAAGGAAATTGCTTTAGTTTAAAGCGGACTTGAATGCACAACGAAGTGGTAGTGTATTTTCTTTGTAAGCTACAGAGTGGTTGGGTGGTCGAGATTTTTAGTCAAGTGACCCGAGTTCGATCCCTAGGTGGCAGGCTCGCAACAAAGGGTTTTCCAAAAACTTATGTACGAATTAAATCGTTGGCTTGAACATAAAGACGGTGACTGGCTCACCACCTGTCACGTTGTCCAAGGGACTGTCTAAGGGACTTAAATGTCTACACTAGACCTTTGTCTACCCCTGTATTAGAAATTGCGTGAAGATTTTTCAAGCTTCGGTTAAATTAGATGTAGTTGTACATTACTTTATTTTAATAATAAATGTTTAAAACCATAAAATTTAAGGCAAATCAATATTCCGGACATGAAGACGGTGACGGACTCAGCACCTGTCACGTAGTCCCAAAAATGTCTTCGGTGGAAGGTGTTCGAGGGGACTTATCTGTCTAAATCTCCGTCTATGCGAGTATCAGAAATGGCATGAATATTTATATTAGAATATGTAGGTGTAGAATATATAAGATGGTATTTGCCTAGTGCGGAGTTCGCCAATCCTCAAAGTAAGGTGTGGCGATGGTAAATTCGCCCTTACGGAAAAGGCCTACGATGAACAGTGTATCTATGGAAAATCACTAGTTAATTATAGTTACAACTTACAGACTTATTGAAACCAATTATTAATTATGATTACAATTGCTATTATGAATACAATTGTAATTTTTTAAATTTAATGCCGTTCTTCTTGAAGAGAAGAAACAGGCGTAAGAAACATACTAGGTATTATTTTTAATAATTTTTACACAATTTTAATTAAGATATTTAATGAATATTTTATTTTAAACCTTTTTTAATTTATTATTACGCTAAACTAACTAATTACTAAAAGTACACGTAGCGAAGAGACCATTTTAATCGACTTAAAAAAAAGAAAGTTTTCAATGCGGTTATATATTCTTATTGATTAATGTTTGTTACCTCGTAACCGATATAAAATTCTTTTCTCGTTTGAAAGACTGTGGTGGATGTTACAGAAGGCTGGCTTAGTAGTATTATTTAGTTCTAAGTAAACTACTATTTTTCTTGAGTATACTCTTTATTTAAACGCTGTATGTTTAAGAATTAGTTATGAATTTTTTAACCAACTGTTACCTTCGCAAGACGTATAACATAAAACCAGACGACTGCAACTAACGATAAGAAATAATAATTATCTGCGAAATTCAGCTTCATTTGACGACCTCCGTGGACGAATGGCGTAAACACCGATTTTCAAGGTGTCGCCATCTCAAGATCCCAGATTCGATTCCCGGTCTAGTTGTTTGTGGTGCCTTCGTTGTTTCCGATTCCCATACCCCAAGTGCTTTAGCGTCTTACATTGGGATCAGACCAATGTATGTGATTTTGTCCCTGTCTATCAATATATGTATTTATTATTATTTTTATATTGACTCTTATATTAGGAAGGGTTTGCCAAAAAGTATAATCATAGATAATTTTATAAGATGAAATAAATGTAATAGTAGATGACTTTTATGAAAGGAATCAAAAACATCTAGATTATTTAAATAATCTTTGTTGTCTTGGAAGTACTAATTACTTATGAGCAGTTAGTTTGCATTTTTTTATATAATTATACTATTATTTTTTAAAAAGTCACGATAGCCAAGTGGTTGGGTGGTCGGAATTTGGAGTCGAGAGACCCGAGTTCGATCCCCAGGTGGCAGGCTTGTACCAATGGGTTTTTCAAAAACCTAAGTACGAATTATATCGTTGGCTTGGACATAAAGGCATACCCCTGGCTAGGACATACCCCTATATAGGGAATTGCGTGAAGATATTTATTTATTTTTTAATATAGTGAATTATAAAAAAATGTTTAATTATGCATTTAAAATCATAGGTTTTCGATATTTCGAGCTAAGCCTAAGTTACGAGATTGCATAGCACATGAACTGCTTTTAACGTAGTTCGTTAAGTATAATCTGATAGTATTTGAACCGACAGAGGCTTTTGTCGAAATTAAAATTAACATAATCAAAGATATTATAAATTGGGTACATATGGTATATATGTACCTAATAAAAATAAGAATACCCAAGAAAAAAAATTGATGTGTGCGATTCACACAGGATAGAAGTGAAACTTCAGTAAATCAACAAAAGAATGAGATGAATACATATAATTTAAACTTAATTTAACTTAAATTATAACAAGAGTAGAATAATTACAAAGTTTATTTATAAAATAGTATGCATATTTCTGTCTCATTCTTTTACGCGTCATCGTACACATTTTTGTATTTGTGTCTCTTACCTGTCGCTTTTTCCGTTGCATCCGGTTTCATATCACAACGATTCTAAAGGAGTTTCACTTCAATAAGAATTAAACACTGAGAGACCCAAAATGGAACAAAATGTCAGAGATAAAAGCCAAACCTTCTAAATTTTAAACTTTTCTGGTAGATTTTCTTAGAAACATTGTCTTGTCACTAACGACTACAGTAAAAAATCTTTCGAAAACAAATACAAATAACAATGGTATATATGTATAGCAACAGACACAAATTATTTATGACACACGAAAATGAAAAGCATTTATTAATATCTACGAATTAATTACGGGATTTCATAGTTGACACGTAATTAAGGGAGCACTACAATTTTGTGACGACCAAACGCCATTATGGTTTGACCGATGGCAAGGGTCGCATGATGAAGTATCACCAAATCAATTACCGAACGATCTCTGTATAAGTCACTACTACGTTATAAATATATACATTTGTCTTGCCTGTGTCTCGCCTGTGATTTTAAAAACGTTTTCTTTTTAAAAGAAGAGATGCTAGGTATAAAAATCTAGCAACGATTAATTTACGAAATGTTGAAGACTCACAGGAGATACATAATTTCACAGGGAACTAGAATTGTTAAGCTCGGTAGCAGATATTTATGTTAGAATAAAAAAGGATGACGTAAGACTGGAAATTTATACCAGAAATTACATGGTATATTTTATAAAATTTATCTTCGGGATCCAATTAAACAACTCGAGCTTGAAAATTGCACAAAAAATGTTGCAGACTATAACGATCAAGCTGAAAATCTAGTTGCATCTATCTAAATTACAGTTAATTATTTTCTAGAAAGATGTCTTCAAATAATTCTTCAATTAATCGTGTTGATATTTTGAGTCAGTAACGTTAAATTCGAGTTATTCTACAAATCCTCTGCTGCTTTTTAAACTATGTCCTAAGCTTTTCATACTATATTTAAGTGAGTTAACAGATTCAATATCATCAAAAGATGATAGGGAGTCAACATGATAACATTTCAAGTGCCGGAGAATTGCCGTCTAATTACATTAGGCACACAGCCCAGGCGATCGGAACCTCACCCCGGATGACCTACACCCGATTCCATTACCTTATTACCCTCTTATTACGTTACTAATTTTCCTGCACATCGTCAAGCTAACTAAGTTTCTTACAGCGTCGCGTAAAGGGCGCGTTTTGATTGTCAATTAATGACTCTTGGACGTCAAAGGGTGGGTGACGAGCGGACGCTCAAAGCGAGGCTGGGATGCAATTAACTATGTCACCGGAACTTTGTTATCCTTCACGCAAGTACTAGCTGTTACTGTACCGTTTAGTACTGGTTCCGCGGTGTAGCTTTAAGGTGCTATCAAAATGCAAAAAAAAAATGTCATCACGCCTTATATCCAATACTGGGGTAGACAGACGTCCAGACAGAGAGTCCTTTCGACGAACCCTTCACCGAAGACATTTATTGGGACAACGTCACAAGTGGCTAGCCTGTCGCTGCCTTTATGTCCAAGCCAATCGTATACCATAATCGTAACTCACATATCAATGGTACATAAGTTTTGAAAAAACTCGTAGGTACGAGATGGGGATCGAACTCAGGTTTCTTGACTCGAATTCCGATCGATCGATCGACACTCGGCGATCGTGACTTTTATAAATTTTTTAAAATACCGACGAAACATTATAATTACTCATCATTATCATTACAGCCTGAAAAAGTCCACTGCAGGAGATACGCCTTTACTGTACCTGACGGTTTGTAATATGGGCAACACTTGGCAGGAGAATTGGCGATCATAGTACCAGACACCTTGCACCACAGACGCTACTTCCCGTCACCGGTCTGTTGGATTTTGGTCTGGTATTTTTGAAGATGCCTTTCTCGACATCTCCAGCCACCTGCTGTTTTTAAGCTTTTCTCTATGTCGTCTCTTAAGACACCCAGGGAAAAGGAGATGGTATATTCTTATTCCGTAACCACAAGTTATTATATTTATTAGCCAAATTATTATTTACTCTATTTTACATTTGGTGATTGACGTTTATAAAAAATAAACTCAATCAATAGGTGAAAATAATAATGTGTGTTTGGCATGACACGAAAAAACACAATAAGTATATTTAAAAGTTAAAGTTTAAATTCTAATCATAATATGATAAGTACTACTAATAAATGCGCGTATTGGAAAGAATATACAGTGCCGTGCAGAATTGGCACTAAGAGAAAAATCTACTAAATGGCATTGGCCAATAGTCGAAAGCAAAACGCCATTTATCGGAAATGTTTGTGTTATGTCATGAATTGCTATTGAAAAACTACAGGGCGTTACGTAAGTATAAATAAATTATCAGAAGCTGACCTATTTTCTTCAGTAAAAAATCATCTTCACACAAAGTAAGTAGGATCAAATGAACAGCTCATTTGAACCAGTTCCGGCCACACTGTCACGCGCTCGTCTCGCCCCGAGCCACTCATTTCCGCTGACTAGACCATATACGCTTTTCAAATAAGTTTTAATAGTTTTCAATCTACATAAAATTTATTAGCTGTTATTTACTATACAAAAATAAGGAATAAATAATAGATAGGGACTAATATTTTTAATTTTGGTCCGCATCTGCCATTTACATTTCTCCATTACAATAGTTGACTGGTAGAGAATACCACCAAGCATTAAGTCCGTCCATTGTAGCACATTGCTGACTTGCGCTCAAGGTGCTCGCACGTTCAGCGTAAAAATCGGTTACTTCAGTCACCTGCGAGCACACGAATGATGATAGAATAGATAGAATGAAGAGATCGCATCTCCACTGCATTCATGCATGCCTGCTTTTATACTTCTTCTGGCATCTAGATATGCCAGAAGAAGCATAAAAGCAGGCATTTAACAGGTTTCGCTGCCATATAACAAAGTCGGTACCAACACTACGTAATGTATTGCAAGGAGTGCACTTTTCTCTACGCCTTGCCTTTTGACTAACGCAGTCAGGGCACCATTGACTTTGTTCCCGGCAGCGACACGCCTGTCCATATCCGAATCACTTTTTCCGTCCCGGCTAAACGTATACAATTTCATTCACCTATTCTAGACATTCCTGATTTACCCATATTTCACATTTCGTTCTCTCTTCGTCCCTTTCAAATACCATAATATACATAATATATGTAAGGTGTTGACAATAAAGAAAAAAAAGGAAATAAATAGGGACAATATTACACACATTGCTCCGGCTTAAAGTAAGTAGCTATAGCACTTATGTTATTGAATCACAAACAATGAAAGTACCACAAACACCTAAACCCGAGACAATGTGGAGAAAGTGGATATATACACCACTTATTTTATTTTATTTAAATTTTTCAGACTATGATTGAATGCGTAGCAACGGCTTAGAGTTCGGCATTTGTTTATTTTAAAAGACCACTAGACACAAGCTTTGCTGCTTAGTTGGAGTCGTAAACATGGGTACTAGTAATTTTATGCATAGGCCGTATACTGTTTGGAACTAAAAGAACAAGAAGACGAAATATGTAACAGACAGAGTTAACCAATTTTAATATCATATCATATTTTAAAAAAATAATTCAATCATCTAATCATTACAAATGGAACATGTAATTAACAAAACCATGATTCTCCATGAAGTTATTTGATCTTCACGGAGAATCACGATATGTGAAGCGTTCAATTACGAGCGGGAGCAAGCGGAGTGCAAGGCACTCCAGTGGCTTGAGGCACAAGGCGAGGATTGTTGAGCGACTATTAAAGCAGGAGAGCCCTACACCCGGCGTTCGCGCGCAATCAGCAGCCCATTGCTGGCATTGTATAGGGACGTAAAGGCTTGGAATGTATACTGAATTATGTTTGCATTGTGAATTTTAATGAATCAATTGAATATGTTTATACATACATAAGTAAGGGCTGTAATAGTTCCCTGCTGGACATAAGCCTCTCCCGTTTGAGGGTTTGCCATAATCGTCACGCTCGGCAAAGGGATTGGCGGTCGCAGGACCAGGCATCTTGCACCTCAGACCTCAGTCGCTGCAGCCCGTCACCGGTCTGCTTATTTGGGAGTATATTATTTCTAGATGGCTATCCCGCCATCTATCGGTAGCCCTTGATATTGTCAAGGCTTAGTCCCCTTTACACCCAAGAGAAGAAAGAGGACGACTTATTCTTAAGCCGATACAAACACAAGAAAAAACATCAATATCGATAAAATTCAACAATAGTACAATTGGCCGCCTTATCGCCATGCAACGATCTCTTGCAGGTAACCAAGACACCAAGTACACCAAGCACCAGAGAAATATTACTTAGTTATTCTTGCCCTGAACTGTACACGTGATAAACTTGTTGTCATTAGAGTCAGCAACAAGTTTTTTTTCAGTGTTTCTTTTTCCGTAACAATTTATAAAATAATTATGAAATTATATCTATACAGTCTAGTAGTCAGTCAGCCAGGTCACTACCAACTAGACTATCGTGTCATCAAGAGTAAAATATAGCTAAAAACATAGACACACTATAAACACCATAATTTTTTTCCATTTATACTAAATACAACAATAGAACGTACAATTGCCAACGAAATATACCTACAAAAAATCCCCAGTTACATTTGCGGTAACCATAGGCTACGTAGAAAATGTATAGTGACGCGGCGGTCTCAGACCGGAAGCATGGATGTCGGCAATTAGCGCGGCAAGTGGCACTTAGCTATTCACAACGATCCAGGCCGCCGCCCGCCCTACATCGACAGCCGCGTGTAACCTTAACTTAGATGCAGTCGGGTCAGGTATGAAACTTAAGAGTTCGAGACATATTTTTTTTCGGGAAGATAATCTTTAGCTTGCGGAAGTGGATCGAGAAAGGACTAAATTGTATCGAACTCTATCAAGATTGTATATATATATCCATGCAGATTTTTAGTAGACAATAAAATTTATTTAAATCGTTATACTTCTCACTTCGGATGTCAAATTTATAATTAGTAGATAACACCGTTTGGAAATTCATTCATTCATTATATTAAAATGTCCGTGACATCGGTGCGATACATTGTTAAACAATGTATATATAAAAAAATACTAAATCCGTGTGAGTTATGTTTGTGGCCGGAAAAAAAGAAAAGTTGCCGATAGGTTGACTTGAAATTTTTGACCACGTTTCATTTACACCCAAGAGTAACCAAAGTGTTTAGCTTTGTACTTTGTAGTCCTCATGGTGACCAGAATTTTTTCTTAAGATAATTATAATATATATCTTAAAATATGTAATTGCCATGGTAACGTTGTCGTTGTCTGATATTTAACATTGTTTCCATTGCTAACAAGTTCTGTTATCTTTATTGCTATTTTCAAATATAACTGTTTGTACCAATTTCTATAACAGACCGAGTCACAGGAAAGCATGGCCGAGTTTAATAAAAAAGATAAAGATAGCGGTAAGAAGAGTATATATCTTTATAATACACTATCGAATGACATCTACAAATGACAAGTTATATGCTTAGGATAACTGTATATTTTTCTTATGTCGATGAATAAATGATTTTACTTCATTTATATTGCACGTGGCATGTATTATTTGTTAATAATAATATATATTAATTGCTAAAAAAATATTTCAACCAGTGGATTTTGACAAATTTTATCAACTTGCCTTGATAAAATTGTTGCGCAATTTCGTAGTAAAAAGTATCAAAACCTTAATTTCGGTTATATACTATCTGTCAGCCAGATTTTATTCAAATCTGTCCAAACTTTCAAACGATAAGATTCAAATGATTTGTTGTTTACATTTATAATTTTAGTAAGATTTAATAAATTTTTGCTCTCGACATTATTGTGAGACATCGTGAAAGTATTTATCCTTCGCATTACGTGGAAGATCCATCAACGAGTACTCACCCCCTCCATTTTTGTAGCAGAGATAAGGGAAGCGCCACACGTTGGCGAGGTCGACAGCGAAGCCAATAACGGACAGAAGGAAGTCCACCTTCTTGCCCCATGTCTCGCGCTCGCCGTCCCCCGGCGTCAGCGTCTTCGGCGCCATCCTACTTCCCAACCACAGGAAGCCGCCTCACCCTAGTACAATGTGACTATTAAAAAAAAAGTCACGACAGACAGTTGGTTGTTCGGAATTCGGGGAGACCCGATTTTGATTCCCAGGTGGTTGGCTCGTATCAATAGGTTTTTTCAAAACGTACGATTATATCGTAATCGTATCGATATGTACGATTTATATCGTAATCGGCTTGGACATAAAGACGGCACCACCGGTCACATTGTCCCAAAAAATGTCTTCGTTGAAAGATGGCTCTGTCTGAGTCATTTCGTCATTTCTAATACCCCTGTATTAGAAATGACGTAAAGATATTTTTTGAAAAAGTTTAAAGGCTCATCTTAGATAAACATGCCTCCGACCTTGGCTATCTACCAATAGCTCATAATATTTACCATCATTAAGCCTGTAAAAGTCCTCTGCAGAACATGGCCTCAATGGTTCCTTATATACTAAATTATAATCACATGCAAATCAATCACTTGTCAGTTCAATTAGATATGATGTCTATTATCTAACTTTAACAAGCTGTAGGACTAAATAAAATCGGTTTATTAAAAGTAAAGACATAGGTTTTGGCAATCACTACGTTTACGTTAAAGTTTGATTTACTTATATCAACCTTTTTTTGACGAACTATTTAAAGCTATTTGCTTATATTTTGACGAACTCCGTGGAAGAGTGACATATACACCAATTTTCATGGTGTCACAATAGCCCAATGGTTGGGTGGTCGGAATTTCGAGTCAAGAGACCCGAATTCGATCCCCAGGTGGCGGGCTCGTATCAATGGGTTTTTCAAAAACTTATGTACAAATTATATCGTATAAACAACTATTGTGTTAGCGGGTTCTGATTTGGAGGATGAGTGATTTAGATAGAGAGATATAAGCTGTTTATTACCTAGGGTAATAAACAGCTTATATCTTAAATAAAAATAAAAATGAATAAAAAAAAAAATAAAAAGTATAAATGAAACATTATTCCGAAAAGTTTAATCAAAGATGATGCATCGATCATGATTTATTAAAAAACAAACTGATTCATACATATTCAAAAAGCACTACCACTACATAGATATTTAGACAATATAGCCCGTATTTTTTAAGAATTAAGAAATTTAATATAGGTTAGAGTACAGCGACCGAGTATATGCCTCTCTACACCGAACTCTGCCTAAAATCCTCATGAAATCTACGTGCAAACACTTGACCTTTAATCACATTTTAATTAACGCGCCAGAAATAATCGGCGCGCTCTCACTGACCCTCCATTACGCCTGAACCTCTGTAATGAAGTGACAAACGCTATAACGCTTGCAACGACCGCGCGGATGACGAAGGACCCACTTTCGAATGAGTCCAGCGAGCAGCGGCTGAGCCCAAGGGTTGTCACAAATTCAATAGAAATAAAATTATTTTAATTTCCTTCAGTTTTAATATACAGAAATAATATACAGAAAGGTGAAAGCTTTCATTTATACAACACGTTTTTTATCGTCACGCATTTTCCATTACAAGCGTTATCAGAGATGGACAATTCAGTCTTTTCGACCAACATTGCATCGGAGCTTATTTGAGGACAACGTGACAGGTAGTGAGCTTGTCGCCATCTTTAAGTCCAAGCCATAGATGTAAATTGTGCATATTTAAAAAAAAACAATGGTCCAAGCGTAGTTCCTTTTCTACATTGACTCGTCTGAGGATCGAACCCGGGACTGCAGAGATGTCGATACCTTGAAAACCGGTGTGTACACCATTGGTTCATGTATGTTTGTTGTAATTTTAATGTGTGTCTTTGTGTCGTAGTGTGCAACGTAGCCTCCACTAACGAACATTTTTTTTATTCATATACCTTTTTTTGTTCACATGGTGACTATCGTGATCCTAGCTATTATATATTAAATAGTTCAGCTGCTACTCTTTCAATAGCATTATTTTATCAACAATAGATATTAATTGCCATCTTAGATTACGCCATCCACTTTATAAGAAGAGACTGTCATGATTTGGAATCCTACTTATTTTACTGTTTTGTAATACTAATCTTTCAAGTTAAATTTACGGTATAAAAATTAGTGACAACCCTAATTTTCTCTCTCTCTCTCTCTCTCTCGCTCTCGCTAGATGTCCGACGTCCAGAAATGCTGTCACATACACTAACAGAGGATTTCCAGTGAAAAAGCTCTATGTCACCACAACGGCCCTAATGACGCGAGACAAATTGAATTCGACGCATCGATACGTGACGCGATCGACGTATTATAGCAGTAACATGCTAAATGCATTTCATAAATTTTACGGAAACATTCATATTTTTTTTCACGTCATCGAATCAACGTTTGAACAGTAAGAATCTATTCATAAATACATAAATATAAATTATCCCTTATTAATCAAATTGCAGACACAGAGGAGTATATTTAAAGACTTGCCACTTAAAAACTAACTTAATTGTCGTCGAATTTCGACTACCCATAAATCGATTTGGCAAGGAAGGGAAAGAAAAACATAGTTATTTTTAGTACTGTCTCTTAGTTTTGTCATCAACGGCATTTACTTAAAAGAACAGCGCTAAGATTTTTTATTTTCTAGCTCATCTCTATTATATACAGTCACGATAGCCGAGTTGTTGGGTGGTCGGAATTTCGAGTCGAGAGACCCGAGTTCGATCCCCAGGTGGCAGTACCAATGAGTTTTTCAAAAACTTATGTACGAATTTCATCGTTGGTTTGGACATAAAGACGGCGACGGGCGCACCACCTGTCACGTTGTCCCGAAAATATCTTCGGTGGAAGGTGGGTCAAAGGGACTTAATTGTCTAGACTTGACCTCTGTCTACCCCTGTATTGGGAATTGCGTGAAGATATTTATATTTATTTTATCTCTATTATGTCTCATAGCCCTGGTATCTAGATGAGAGATTCAAATATTTGTTTAAGTAATTAAAATTAAAGGGTTTAACACTTTTGTCATAAATTACAGAAAGTCATGAATATCCTTGTCAAATTCATTTCCTTTTGATGTTCAAATAAAGGTGTACAGCAATGTAGTATATATATTTTTGTATGAATATACTATTACTAGAATACATATACTGCTTACTATACATGTACTATAATTTAATCTGTTAACAAAAATTTTAACAAGGAATTGTTTTAACAAGTGGTTCGTAATTGTTTGTCAAATTTAAAGCATCTACATCATTTTGTTATAGAGATAATCGGTAGAATAGTTAATGTTCCACAATTTATTATTATTTGTTAAGAAATAATACATAAACACTGAGCTCTATAACGTATGGGAACTATTTACATTTCGCATGTTAATTTAAATTTTTGGCCGTACAAATCTGAAGTAGAATTGTACGGCCTAATCTTCTTCTAAATTTGTTTGCAGGTGACTGTGAACTATAAATCATTGGTATTTATTTATCGTTATCTAAATATTAGTAATTATTTCAATCACAAAAAAGCGATGACCTGCACACAGAGGATGTTAAGAAAATGGAAGTAATTAAACCCCTACGAGATTTGATAAAATAATAAAATTAGTTATCTATAACATTATCCAGACATAATTTTATAAACATTTTAAGAACCAGGTTCTTGAAAGAAAGACGTTAATTTTTGTATGATATTTTATGTATATCACAAAATTATGTTATATATATTACAAAATATGTACAAATATATAAAACATTTGTACAAAAATATAAAACATCAGTATAACAGACCAAAGTTAAATTTTCAACAACATATCCATTAAACGGTAATTTCCTAAATTTCGATATCTCAAAACGTTTTTTTCTAATCTGGGTAACACAAAGTTAAGAATACATTGAAAAATAAAGTATCTAAACCAGCATTTTTAGTTGAATGAAAAAAATATCCTATTTGTAATTTTTTCTCACATGCAAAACATACGGCCTCCTACAACTTACCGTAAGACCGCCGAAATATAACATGTTGGCAGTATATAGAAGTACTACCTTGTGAAAAGTACGAGTGTCATCAGGCTTTAAGATTTTCCCCCTCGCGAAGAAAAAAATATATAAATGACTAAATAATAAAAATACATTATTTATGAGGATGTACATGAAATTTTACACAGGTTATAAACATAGTAGTCAAACAATTAGCCATATATGGCATGAAGGCGATTTTAGAATGTTGTAGTAAAGCCACAGACGCCTAAACTAAGCTATTATGCCTGTAATATAGATGTCTCTGCTCCCACGAATTTTAAAAGAGAATAATTTATTGCAACAAACTTATTGACTGTTATAATGTATTAAATAGTAAACATAATGAAGTAAATGTTTTATATTAATGTTCCATAATTTATTATTATTTGTTAAGAAATAATACATAAACACTGAGCTCTATAACGTATGGGAACTATTTACATTTCGCATGTTAATTTAAATTTTTGGCCGTACAAAACTGAAGTAGAATTGTACGGCCTAATCTTCTTCTAAATTTGTTTGCAGGTGACTGTGAACTATAAATCATTGGAATTTGTTTATCGTTATCTAAATATTAGTAATTATTTCAATCACAAAAAAGCGATGACCTGCACACAGAGGATGTTAAGAAAATGGAAGTAATTAAACCCCTACGAGATTTGATAAAATAATAAAATTAGTTATCTATAACATTATCCAGACATAATTTTATAAACATTTTAAGAACCAGGTTCTTGAAAGAAAGACGTTAATTTTTGTATGATATTTTATGTATATCACAAAATTATGTTATATATATTACAAAATATGTACAAATATATAAAACATTTGTACAAAAATATAAAACATCAGTATAACAGACCAAAGTTAAATTTTCAACAACATATCCATTAAACGGTAATTTCCTAAATTTCGATATCTCAAAACGTTTTTTTCTAATCTGGGTAACACAAAGTTAAGAATACATTGAAAAATAAAGTATCTAAACCAGCATTTTTAGTTGAATGAAAAAAATATCCTATTTGTAATTTTTTCTCACATGCAAAACATACGGCCTCCTACAACTTACCGTAAGACCGCCGAAATATAACATGTTGGCAGTATATAGAAGTACTACCTTGTGAAAAGTACGAGTGTCATCAGGCTTTAAGATTTTCCCCCTCGCGAAGAAAAAAATATATAAATGACTAAATAATAAAAATACATTATTTATGAGGATGTACATGAAATTTTACACAGGTTATAAACATAGTAGTCAAACAATTAGCCATATATGGCATGAAGGCGATTTTAGAATGTTGTAGTAAAGCCACAGACGCCTAAACTAAGCTATTATGCCTGTAATATAGATGTCTCTGCTCCCACGAATTTTAAAAGAGAATAATTTATTGCAACAAACTTATTGACTGTTATAATGTATTAAATAGTAAACATAATGAAGTAAATGTTTTATATTAACAAACTCATAGTTCTCCAATTTGTCTTTGT
Source organism: Sericinus montela (assembly GCA_029286605.1). Classification (NCBI taxonomy): domain Eukaryota; kingdom Metazoa; phylum Arthropoda; class Insecta; order Lepidoptera; family Papilionidae; genus Sericinus; species Sericinus montela. Next base: position 5,425,974 of record JAGSMR010000010.1, read on the forward strand.
GTGTATGTGTTTGCGCGTACGTGTGCGCGTGTTTGTGTTTAATTGTCTTCTAATTCTTGTGTCAAAGACTGTATGATATCAGAAGCTCCCAAAAAAAAGAAATTTAGTAGAATATCTGTTGACTAAACAAAATGTTGCCCTACTTAAATTAAAAAAAAATGTTCATGATTCGTATATGAATTTGTAAAGTAATAAAACAAAATATAGCAACAAAGTAAAGTAACGTTCCAAAGCAATACACTGATACCAGTTTAATAATTTACTATCCCGTATTTAAAAGAAAAAGGGAGTGTTAATTCTAAGGTAACTTAAGAAAACGTCAGTTTTTAATACTTAATATAATACCTAACGGCGGAATAACCTTTTCAAAAACCTCCTTATGAAAAATGCTGTATAGCCTGCAGTGAGAAGTATCAAGTTATAAATGAGGATACATATTGTTTACTCACACTTGACGTTATCTACAATCATTGATCCCTCATAGAAAAAGTCACTTTAAATACGAATATTTAACAAATAATAATATAAAAAAATCAACTAAATAATAAAAAAAAGTCCAGCCGTCCTCAAATGATGCGCATACCAACGCATTTAATTTTTATTAATATATGCCAACTAGGATGGGCAGCAGCGTCTGAGGTACCAGTGGTCTGGTACTGCGATCGCCAATGCGCTTGCAGTGGACTTTAAGAGGCCGATATGTATTACCCATCGATTTTAGCCATTTATCCGTTAACATATTTTTTAAAATTTTAACGTTTGCACTAGTTGTTTGCCATTCATGTATAAAATTAAATTAAACCTTACCCTTAAATTATTTTGGCTTCGTAATTCATTTTTATAATCCCTTATTTATTTTTATTTCTCCGTATATTATTATCCGATATTTGTTATAATATTTCATAATATCTAAGAAAACGAAACATTATTTTGCATAAATTCCTTTTATGTTTTTGTATGTTGTGTGGTGGTATAGTGTATTGCACTCCAAATCATATTGTTTGTAAGCATCGATTAGAAAATTGAATTTAAGAACGGAAACTGTCAATTTTCGTTTCCGTTCTATCGGTCCAGCTAATCGCCAGTAAATGAAGACTGTAAATTTACAAATATTTTTTGCAATGATGTAATGAATATGGAAATTATACACGTTATAAGTTTTATCTTTGGTTACAGGTCTTCATGTGAAGTCTTCTGCCAAAACAAACAATACTTAAATAAGATTGTGAAATAAGTAATGCAGATACCACAGAGATTACTGGTAATATACGTAGGTAAATAACGTACTTAGTAACATATATTGTAGCTATATTTGTAACTGATATATGATTATTTAATACATTTTTCAACTTACTCGATTACTTAAAATACATAGTATCTGGATGACTGATCTCAGCTTCGTGAGAAATAAAAGGCTTTAAAAGAAACTTTTCTTTTAAAAAGTTAAAAGTTTCTTACGCATGACTTTAAAAACTATCTAAATATAAATTAGTTTTCAAGGCACCAACTCAAATGATAAATATAACATGGAATTTTAAAAATACAGAATTCAAAAATTTGTGTCGACGTTAAGATTTTCTCCCTCTGTGTGTGATGGGTGGTGGAAGAGGCAACGTAGGGTAAAGATACGAAAATGTTAGACGCTGACGAAAGAGGCCGGAGTAACTGTCTCGAAAATCAGACCAAAAGTAATCAGATGGGTGACGATAACGTCTAAGGTGCGTTGTGATAGATACTGCCATTCGCTTGCCAGCCGTGGCAATAGTCAGCATAGTAGCCAGAGAGTACCGGAGATACCGTAGTACTGCAGAGGATTTTTACGGGCTGGTAATAAGTACATAATTACACGTATGTGCGTACTTATGTACGTAGAATAAGTACGTACATAATTAAGTTAATTACTCTCTTCTTTTCTTTATAGTTTATTGTTTATGTTTAATTCATAAACAATAAACTATAAAGAAATCTATATTAGTGATTTAAGTACTAATTGGTAAAAAATATAAATCCACACAGGTCATATCTAAATAAAATGAAAAATTTAAAAACCGACACAGGCGGTTGATTATTTCAAGTTATTCAATCACGAAAAGCTCAGTATAGGCTATAAAAAATTAACAAATATCATCGAGACAGGTCTTTTCAGCAGTGAACTACAACAAACTGAAAAAAACGCAACTTTAAAATGCTTAAAGCTTCGAAATAATGGTTTTAACTATACTTAATTCATACCAAAATTATTTTTTTATGTACGAAAGTGTGAAAAAGTTTTAATAAAAAGCTTTTATACTCACGGATGGCTCGGCGGGCGCGTACCTAGCGCCATGTCCGCGCGCCGCGGTGTCCGCAGCCAAGTGAGGATTGAGGACCGCCCGGTGCACCCGGAGCCATGGGCGTGATGACGCCTGGCGCGCAAGACGGCCTACTCCAATCCTGGCCTTGCCTACTTCTCCCTTTGTCTCTCCTTTTTTAAATCGATTCAGAAAACTATTAGAATTCTTTTTACGTTTCGGTACACAAAGCTTTTAATACTCCTAATTCGAAGATGCGAGGAACGCTTTAAGATTTTTAATATGAAATCTAACAGAACTGAGTAACGTTAATTAAACAGTTTTAAGTGATTTATAGAAATATGATAAAACTGGTAAACATTCTACTTTATATAAATTGGTATAACTGCCTACTCTGGATAATCTTCCATGGAATAAAACTTCATAGTTTGCTTTAGAAGAAGAGAACCTTTATATATCCTATTCTATTCTGAATATGCATTTCCTATTCTGAAACCCATTGCACTGTGCAATAAAGGAGACCACCTTCCATAGTGCAGTAACGCAGTTCCATATAACGAATACAAAAATAAATAAATAATAAATATCTCCGAACCCGGAGTAAGTAGCTAATGCATTTGTGTTACGGAATCGGAAAGAATGAAGATACAACAAATACCCAGATCCAGCACAAAATAGAAAAAGTTATTTTCTATATTGACCCGTCCGAGAATCAAGCCCGGTACCTCGGAGCCAGCGTCGTCTTGAAAACCGCTGTATACGCCATCCGATAACTGAGATACATCCGATAACCGTATAGTATCTTCACGCCAATGCTGGGGTAGACAGAAGTCTATACAATTAAGTCATTTTGACCCACCTTTTACCGAAGACTTTTTTGAAGACATGTCACACAGTGTTAATGAAAATCGTTGATTGTCTAAAGTATAACTTTATATTAAATTAAGATATTGCTTTATGTTATTTTAGATTAGGACCTAAACTATTAGAAGTAAAACTTAATTGAAATCTATTCAGTAGTATTTTTGTAATGCTCGCATAACTGCAGACCTCCTTATTTTTATAGATGGGCATAAGTGCTGCGTTTTTATGTAATTAGTTAGTTTTATTTTTAGTTTTATTTTAGAATAGGACTATTTTCTGTCTGTCTGGGCGGTCTTTGCAAACACGGAATACTAAATGAATGGAAAATTAAAAGTTCCTAAAAGCCAATGCGCGTCAATTTAAGCGTCATTCGCTTAACAGTTAAGGGTGCGGACTGCGAAACATAATGTCGCAGGTTCGGGCCCACCATTCGACTATTGTCGTTAACCACTCAAAATAACATTGCTGCTTAGTTTGAGTGGTTAACAGGAATAGTAGTAGTTATTTGAAATTTCTTTTAATTTTACGCGAGTGCTCCGTGTCCGTGCTTTACAGTGTCCCCTCGTGACCACGGATGCTGTAAAGTATCCGAAACGTCGGGAAGTAAAGTTAGAATAGAAATAGTTTGTTAAAAAGTAATAAAAAACGCGATATAAACCGAAAATCCTTTTATTTAAGATGTGTAGCATTCGCGTAAAATTAAAAGAAATTTCAAATAACTACTACTATTCCTGTAATTAGAAAACGTGATAAAATCCGAAAATCGTTTTATTTGACATTTTTTTTTAAATGAATTGGAATATATCAAAAGAAGTTTACCAACTGACCGAATCCACCGGGCATATAGTTACAACTAATTGACGGGTTTTTTAGATGGCAGTTAGATATGTTTTGGTAGTCTTATTTACATTTAACGAATTTCTTAGATTTTTTTACATTATACATATTGTTAAATTAATGGCTATTATAGTTTGTGTTCATTAAATATTCTTATAAATCTTTTTTGCCTTTTTTTAATAATTTGCATGTAGGATTACTGTCGTCGAAATATGTGGAACTAATTCTAAACGTAAGATCAGACCTGTACCATATTTCTGCAAATGAAATATCATTAATTCTTTCATTCATCGATTCTAGAAAAATAGGTTTTTTAATGACATCAAATTCATGGGTATGTTCTTTGTACTATTGGTAAACATTGAACACAGAATTACTGATGGTAAGAGATTATGATTTTGAAAGTGCAGACCCTCCGCAACGAGTCTACGCCAATATCTACTCCCGACTCTACCTTCTCTCTATGATAACATAGTTTCTATAAAAATATATTCCTAATCTCTATGCTAACTCTAAAACTAATAATAGTGTGGAAATAAAAATGTATTTCTTTTTCCAGACCATTACATTATACCGCTTATAATTTGCATTGTCATGATAATATTTGTGCAACAATGTTGTGTAACGATCAGTAGTATAAGATTTTGTCATGTTAGCCGAGTGGTTGGGTGATCGGAATTCGAGTCAAGAGTCACGAGTTTGATCGCCTAGGTTCGATCCGATAGGCCATATCCAAAGTATATATAAGTTTTTTTAAGAACTTATGTACGATTGGTTTGGCCATAAAGACGGCGATAGTTACTATCTATCAAGTTGTCCCAAAAAAAAAGTCTTCAGTGGAAGATGGGTCGAAAATATTTATTTGTCTAAGAAATAGTGTGAAGGTATTTCCTGTCCTTTATTTGTGTATTATGAAAGACACGGGCCTAACACTACCTGATACGTTCATTTTAAAACTTCTAGTTAAAAAAAATCCATCAATCATACCAGTCCATACCAGTACAGAGTTAGTGAAATATTTTTATATAGTCTAAGTTGACACGATTGTCGTCGCTTGCTAGGATTCCTTATATCATTTTAATAACAGAAACACTTGCAATTAAAATAAGTATTATTATTGTTAAAATATTATTAATGTATAATAAGTATTATTATTATTAATGTCATTTGCGACAAAAGCGGCCCGGTTACGACTATACAGGCATCATAAAAGGTCTATATAAAGTTCTATATATCGTAATACACTTTCACAAACTTGAACTAATCAAAACATGTAGGCAGTTTTTTATGTAAATAGCTGCACGTCACCGGTCCGCTGAATTTTGGTCTGGTATTTGTTGTGGTTGTTGGTCGAAATGGTCATCCCACCATCTGTCGGTAGCTGATTGCATTTTCAAGGCTCTTCCCTTAATCCATCTTACAACTTACGGCCCACGGGAAGAGAGGGGGAGGCATTATTCTTACCGATATTACACGGTATGTTTATATTTTACAGTTGGATATTCACAAGCTGCTTCTAAAACTAAATTACATTAGAGTTATCAAGAGGTGAATATTACGATGAAAACTTATTTTTAATACAAATCCAAAGTATTATATATTCGTAGTCGAATAAAATCCATCGTAATAATATTATAAATGCGAAAGTACATTTGTTTGTTAGGAGCCACCACAAAACCGATTTTAAAAATTCTTTCACCAATGAAAAGCTAAATTAACTACAGCATAGGTTATATTATTTCAATTGGAGATCCCTGTTAAAATAACAATAATGTGACCCAAGGTGTCAAGAATTTGTCTATAAAAATTAGTACGCACATCAAGTGCGTTGCCATTAATAAATAGTTAAAAAATGTTTATTACTACGGAAATCCCATTGACAATTTAATTAACGTGCGTCGCCATTTCCTTATTTATTAGAACATTTGGGATACTATGAATATAACTTTAATAAATAAATAATGAAAGTTTGAAGCAAAACGAAGTTCCAATAAATTATTATCGGTATTTAGCTCACAATTTAATAAAATTTATCATCAGTTGTTTCTATTTGTTTGAGAAATAATCAAATTATGATTTTATTTACCTTTTAATAACAATGACTATATCATTGACAGTTCTTTAAAGAATCAACGTAAGCGAAGCCGGTAATAAAAGCTAGTTATAATATAATTTAATTTGGTATAAAATCAATTAAGATGGGCGGTTTCCTCCGCCCGCGGTCTGGGCGGGACGGTCGCGACCACGCCTTCGTCGCTTCTCGATCATTCCCGCCATCGCAGTTGACATTTTGACATCAAACGAAGTGATATCATAAATCTAGAGATAGATATTCGACAGATAATATCTATATAATGGCCAGTCTGGTTGTGAAAGTACGAAGAGGTTTTGAATTTCTTTTCTTACTGGATACGTTAGTCTAGCCAACATTATAGCTAGCATTGGTTCATGAAATGTTCTGATGTAGTTATTATAAAACGAGATTTAAAATGAACTGGCTGTAGTGTACTTTTTAATGAAATGACATTTCATTAAATACATTTCATTAAAAAGTACATTACAGCCAGTCTCCCAGAGATAAGAAAAGTAGATTTAGATAAATATTAACATAGATATGATCTGTCACGATAACCGAGTGGTTGGGTGGTCGGAATTTCGAGTCGATAGACCCGAGTTCGATCCCCAGTTCGTAGGCTCGTACCAATGGGTTTTTCAAAAACTTATGTACGAATATCGTTGGCTTGGACATAAAGACGGCGACGGGCTCACCACCTGTCACGTCGTCCCGAAAATATCTTCGGTGGAAGGTGGGTCGAAGGGACGTAATTGTCTAGACTCGACCTCTGTCTACCCCTGTATTGGGAATTGCGTGAAGATATTTTTTTTATTAACATAGATAGGGACGACATCATATACATTGCTCCGATCCCAAAGTAAGCTAAAGCACTTGTGTGCTGGAATTGGAAATAACAAAGGTATTACAAGTACCCAGAGCCGAGCCGATGTACAATAAGTGGTTTTCTACATTGACCCACTCGGGAATCGAACAGGGGACTTGGCGGTATGTCTTTTTGTTGAAGTTTGCTATTACCACTTTTATAAGTGTAAATAATATGTTTTTTACTACTTATCTACCGTTGATAGAGCAGCAAAGTGAATATTGCAAACTTTGACCTGGTTTACCGAGAAAACAATCCATTTGAGCTTAGTTTGACTTAATTTTCTCGCACCTAATGGAAGAAAGGAAACAAAAGATTGATGTGTTAATAAGAAGTAAATTAAAAATAATGAGTAAATATTATAATAATTGACGACACAAAAGCCGAGTTGGTAGTTAGTTGTGGTGCCATGGAAGCTTAGAGTTCAGGCTTGGAATCCCGCCATGTGATGAACATACATGTTTGTATTCAAGTCATGGATGTTTTAATATAAATGAATATTTATCTATGTATATTAATACATGTTTATGTAATTATATTGTACTACTAGTTTGGACACTAAAACGGCAATAGGCTCATCATCTGTTATGTTGCCCAAAACGGATTCGGTGAAAAATGGGTCAAAGGAATGCATTGTCCAGACCTCTGCCTAACCCAGGATGGCAAATTGCTTGAAAATAGTGACAAATGGTTTGTAGGTGTTAGTAACTGCTATAGTCAAATATCTGTATGTGGATTATGAGATCGTTTTTAATCCTTAAAAGTGCCCAAAGCAAAAGGGCATCCTACAGGACATAGTAGGAGTTACTTGTAGTAATTTGGCTAGTGGCGTACATACTGGTTATCATAGTGCCACCACCTCTGTAGTCGCGGCCTCAATTCCCGGATGGGTCTTTGTAGAAAATCACTTTTTCTGCATTGCCACGGGTCTGGATGTTTGGGATACCTTCGTTGTTATACAAGATCTATTTACTTTGGGATCATGAATAAAGTATTTAAAGTTTTCCCTATCAATGTACGCATTAAGGATGATTTAAACTATACCTATGTAGTGTAAAATCATCATACTCAGCAACTGGATTGCCGTATGCGTGTGTGTATTTTTGGCCAGTATTTTACGAGATGGCTATCTTGCCATTTAATGGATATTTATTAGATTCTTAAGGTTTTGCGGTTGCTTCTTACGACACCACCGTGAAGAAAGGAGATAATACTGATACTGGTTCACAGAACATTATAGAGCAACATTTGTTGTTCTATATCGTGAAAGGAGAGAAGAGACAACCTTGATTAGTCACAGACTAATAAAGTGATGGCCACGCTGGTATTCTTGTACCATCACTGTTCATGTGGTGAGCGAGGTGACTGGAGACCTACTCCCGGTCCCTCCTCCTCCACTTCTTTGTGCAGTCTGTCTCTGTACTTCCGTAAAGGCCGGGAATGTATGTGCAGCTCTTGTAATGTTGCGGGTGTACATATCCTCGGTAACCACCAGGAAAACTCGTTTGCTCGGCCATTACGTAGAAACGTACGTTACGTAATTTCTACTTCCATTGTTATTTGAAAGTTTTTTACAAGTCCTGCCAATATTATAAGCGTGAATGTTTTTATATTTGGATGTTTGCATATTTGCAACTCGAACATTCAGATAAACGGCTTATCATATTTGAATGTGACATAATAAATAGATAATTCAAAATCTGGATTAACTTCTTATCCCGGAAAAAATGCACGTTTCCAGTGGCAGAGAGTAATTAAAGATTTAACTGTTTGATTTGATCTGTAGCATAGAGGGTGTAAAGGCGGATAAAAGCTGCTTCTTACTCAGAGAATGCGAAGGATCTCGTCAATTTTCGAAAAAATTTGTGGATGATAAATTTGCGGGCATAAACTAGCATTTAATAAAATATGAACTTAATCCGTTTTATGTACACCACCCTCAAAGGCTGTACGAGACCGCGTTTTGAGTCTTTTAATAATTCTATTAATTTTGTTATCGTATTTTTAAGAGGACTATCTACCACCTATCGGTAGACAGAGTAGGTAAGTTCGGAAACATTGCTGAGAAAAGTGGTGATAAGTTCTTACAGAGAGAACACAGAGCAAGGTTATATTTAAAGATTATAAAATATAATAAATATCTTCACGCCATTCACAATACAGAGGTAGGCAAAGGTCTAGAGGATTAAGTCCTTTGACCAACCCTCCACTGAAGTCAATTTTGGGACGTGGTAAGTGGTGAGCCCGTCGCTGTCTTTATGTCCATGCCAACGATTTAAATCGTACTTAAATTTTCAAAAAAAAACATTGTTACGAGCCCTGGAGATCGTACTCGGATCTCTTGACTTGAATTCCGATCACCCAACCACTCGGCTATCGTGACTTTATTGGCTTTATGGTGGTTTTAAAGATTCAAAATAATCATATTATAAATATCAAAATAATCAAATATTATATAAGAGATGTTAGTCAAACATCACGATCCGATATTAGCTTGGTAAAGCCTCGTTTAAAGGCGAAACACGCAGATTGTATTAATCAATGTTGGCGCGTGTTACTTGGGATCCAACGTTACTTGGGATTTAATTTAATGGTAGTAGTGCATCGTGCACAATTTTGGAGAACAATGCACGCATCTGTGTGAGGAGGGTGATCACTTCTTCTATTTGGACTAAGTGTACCGTAATTTTTTTTCTGGCATACGGAGTGGTCCTATTTTTACTTAGTTAGTCCTTATCTTCATAATAATGAATCTCAATATTATAAACTGGGCTACATTACACAGATTTAACACCCCATCGTTAGCCATGCTAAAATAAATAAAAAATAAATAAATATTTTCACGCAATTCCTAATACAGGGGTAGACAGAGGTCTAGTCTAGAAAATTAAGTCCCTTTGAACCACCTTCCACCGAAGATTTTTTCGGGACAACGTGACAGGTGGTGAGCCCGTCGCCGCCTTTATGTCCAAACCAACGATATAATTCGTACATAAGTTTTTGAAAAACTCATTGGTACGAGCCTGCCACTTGGGGATCGTACACGGGTCTCTCGACTCGAAATTCCGACCACCGAACCACTCGGCTATCGTGACTTTTAACCCTTTTAACGTTAGCCATGCTGAGGTTTGCATGTGACATATGAGAATAAAGAATAAATTCATTGCGAAATATAAGTGCCTCTAGGTATCTACATAGCAACCTAGATCCACAGAAGTCCTCTGCAGGACATTGGCCTCTATCCTAAGGAATGGTTTTGTCACATACGCTATTCTTGGCAGGCGATTTAACGATCCGAGTAGCATACACTTTGCAAATTAGTTGCTGTTATCCTGTCACGTATTTTGGTGTGTTAATTTTCTGAATAATTATCCCGCCATCTGTCGGTAGACAATGGCATTATGAATGCGTTGCTAAGTCAGTCAGTACCCTCTGACAACACTGCCGGGAAGAAAGGGAATGATATATTTTATGCGGATACCACTAGGTATCTTCTCCTTCTTTTTCTTCTTTACAGTCCATCAAAAGTCGACTGCTGAACATGGGCCTCCCACAAAGCTTTCCACAACAAACGGCCCCCAGCCACCTGCATCCATCGACTTCCTGCAACATTTCCGTCGTCCTCACTCCATCGTAACTCATGGGGGGTCGTCCTACATTCGTTTGCTTATACGTGGTTGCCACTCAAGAACATTTTTTCCCCAACGGTTATCAGTTCGTCGACCTATGTGGCCGGCCCATTGCAACTTCAGCGCTGATCCTTACGGCTATGTCAGTTACCTTAGCTACAAAAAGGTACACCAGGTGTATAGCTACTTAATATTATGTAACTAATTGTCCTGTTATATGTATATATGAAATACATACATACATACATAGGGACAACATCACATATATTGCTCTGAACCCAAAGTAAGCAGTTAAAACACGTATTATGGAATAGGAAACAACGAAGGCACCACAAACACTCACACCCAAGGAAATGTAGAAAAAGCGGTTTTTTACCCGTCTGGAAATCGAACCCAGGACCTCGAAGATGGCGACGCTTTGAAAACCTGTGTTTAAGCCGCTCGTCCACGGAGGTTGTCTATGTAAACATATTTATATACTATTTATTTATTTATTTTTATTTAATCTTTATAGCGATTCCGTATAGGTCACAAAAGGCGGACTTAATGCCTATAGGCATTCTCTTCCAGTCAACCTATGGTATGGTGAAATTTGTGGTACTATATACTTTTTATTTAGCTTGGACACTAACTGTGACTGTGAGGGTCACCACCCGCCACATTGTTCCAAATAGGCTTCGGCAAAAAGTGAGTCGAAAATACTTTATTCTCCTTAACTTGTAACTGCGACATATTTATTTATTTATTTATTTATCTTCACGCACAATCCCTGACGGGGTAGCCATAGAGATCGCCAAGTGTCACGATCCCTACATACTTCTTTCGCTTCTTTCAGATTCATCATCTTCTTCATACATGCACGCCTAGGTATCCGAGTACTCTTGACCCTCCCCTCTTCGAGCAATTTGCTCACATGGTCTTCGAAAGTTAGTCTCGGTCTACCTCGACACCTTTTAATATTAAATTTCGCGCTATATATTTTCTTCACCATTCGGTCTTCACTCATTCGCTCAACGTGCCCAAACCATCGAAGCACGCCCTTATCCATTTTTGAGACATGGTCATCTTTCAAACCTGCCATATTGCGAATCTCTTCGTTTCGCTTTCGATCGGCCATGGTAAGGCCGCACATTTTACGATGAGATCGCATCTCCACTGCATTCAACCTGCTTTTATGCTTCTTCTGGCATACCCAGGTTTCGCTGCCATATAACAAAGTCGGTACCAACACTGCGTTATGTATTGCAAGGCGTGCACTTTTCACAACGCCTTGCCTTTTGATTAACGCAGTCAGGGCACCATTGACTTTGTTCCCGGCAGCGACACGACTGTCCACAGCTAAATCACATCTTCCATCCCGGCTAAACGCACTCCCCAAGTATACAATTTCATTCACCTGTTCTAGACATTCCTGATTTACCCAAATTTCGCACTTCGTTCTTTCTTCGTCCCCTTCGAGTAAACTTTACTTGCTAAACTGGTCAAGCTGATCGCCCGATAGCATCCGCAGTCATAATGTGAACCTTTACCTTTATATAAAGGCACAATGACCGCGGATCGCCAATCATCCGGAACAGCCCCCGTTTGCCAGCACAAATTGCACAGCAGATGAAAGCTGTCCCAGACGCGTGGCCCACCATACTTGTCCATTTCAGCAGTAACTCTGTCTAGTCCCGCAGCCTTACCACATTTCAAACTTCTAATCGCACATTCAATCTCTTTCATACTGATGACCTCAGTGTCATCGAGGTCCGAGTCTGGCGTACCAGCCACGGCGTCACCCCCGGATCCCTCACTAAGATCATCACACGCATACATCTCTCTATAAAATTCGCTCCATCGCTGCATGACGTCCGATTTTTCTGAGAGGACGTCATTGGTTCCCGAAAGCACTTTATTCATTCTTAAGGCTGTCGCACCACTCCGGGTCCTTCCAACCTCGTTCCAAAAGAGTTTGGAGTTCTCCTTGGAGTTGTGCGACAACCTTTCGTCCGCTTCCATTCTACTCCTTTCACGCACTTCCTCAATCAATGCTTTCGTGTGAACTTTCTGGAGCTTATATCTTTCTTTCCTCTTCTCTCTCATATCCTTATCATTACTAGAGGCCAAGTAGTCTAACCATGCTTTCTTCTTCTTATTTACAGCTTCTTTCACTTTGTCATTCTACCATGCATCACCCTTTTTACTACTACCTCTTTTCACAGTTCCACACACGTCTTCCGCTGCACTAACCATTCCATTTCTAAGGCTCTGCCATATTTCTTCCACACATTCTTTCCTGACATCGATGCTGTCCAGCTTTTCGGCTACCCTTGCTTGATATTTATCCCTAGTGTCCGCTTCCTGAAGCTTCCAGCTTCGGATGCTACCGACCGACTGTGGTTCTGGTATCGCCGTCCGGTGGCGACATCCCGCGAACAGACCCCTAAATCTAGTAATCACTAGATAGTGATCCGTTCCCAGGTCAGCACCCCAGAACACTCGCGTACCCATCACCTGTTTTCGCAGTCGGTCATCCACCAGGAATAAATCGATCATACTTCTCTCATTCTCTCTTGTTCTAGCATACGTATGGATTTTATTGTGACTAAACATAGTGTTTGTCACAAGAAGACCCTTTTCCTTGCATACAGCCAGTATAAGCTTGCCAGCATCGTTAACCCTTTTATCATCAAACATTCCAAGCACCGACTCGTACCCTGGCCGAGCGGTACCAACCCATCCATTCATATCACCACATACAACAATTCTTTCGTTTCCTCTAACCAAGTCTAGAACTTCTCTTACATTCTCCCAAAAGTCCTCCAGCTCAGCTCTGGACGACGAAGCTACCGGCGCATAAACAGCCAAAAGGAATAACTTCGTCAGTCCCAATTTAAAGCGAACCCAGAGAAGTCTCGAGTTCACAACCTTATATTCAGTCATAACATCGACCAACCGAGACGACAGCAGCACCCCCACTCCCTGGCAGGCGCTCTCGCTCTCCGGGCCTCCGGACCATAGAGCTTACGCCCCGCCAGGGAGCTCTTCAGTACCGCTGCCCTTCCGCTTGGTCTCCGACAAACACACGACATCTAATTCTCTTTCTTTCATTATTTCAATCAACTCATTCGTCTTATCTCTCATGCCTCCTCTAACATTCCACGTGCCAACTCTGCACTCCGTCCTCCACCTTCCGCCGTGTCGGGCTATGCGTGACGGGTGGCGGTCCCCATCGCCGCTTTGCGCGCTGCATTTCACACCAACGGGGACGAACTGGTGTGCGTCGCCTTGGGGGGACGCCCTAACCCTCGTTGGCATGGGTGCGCAGCTGTGTAGAATTGCAGCCCTGAAAAGGGCTGGCAGGGGTCGCGACGAGCACGCTTCTACAATGACCCCATGAACTGCGACATAAAATGTAAAAAAAAGTAATTTTGGTAAAATAAAGAGATAATGCTTATATGAAGTCCGTTATTGTCAAAGTAAGAATAATATTGTCAGGTTAGAAATAAATATATACGTATAGGCAAAGAGTTTTTCTCAAATATATATGTGAGTTACAGAGTTTCAAAAATTTTCCCTAATGCGGTCAATTATTGACGCACAAATACCACACAGTAATATCAAACAAGAAAGCTCCTTGAGGCGACGCATTGTACGGTTTGTTTTCTTTAATATAAATATATCTTCACGCCATTCCCAAAACTGGGCTAAACAGATATCTAGTTTAGACAATGAAGTCCCTTCGACCGAAGATATTTTTGGGACAACGTGATAAGTGAGCCCGTCGCCGTCTTTATGTCCAAGCCAACGATATAAATCGTACATAGGCTTAGAAAACACCCATTGGTACGAACCTGCCACATGGAGATCGAACTCGGATCTCGACTGGAATTCTGATCACCCAACCACTCGGCTATCGTGACTTCTTTATTTTTTTTTTGGTGCATTTTATTTTTTATCATATTATAAGTACATCATATGTTAATATTAGGCTATACGTGATAGCTGGGCTAAGTTCGAAATGCCAATGAATAGGTTACTTGGGTAAAAATCAGCGCTGAGTTAGGCTATACTCCCATACATGCTGAGCCAACCCCCTTTCGATACAATGCGACAGTTTAATTTATTTTATTTTCTAAACTTACTATGTTCTTGTTAATATGCATGAACAACTTGAGCTGAATAAATGTTTTTCTATTCCATTCTGTTTTATTATGTTCTGTTCTGTTATGTCCTGTTCTTCTCTTTTCTTTTCTATTTTATTCGACTCTATTTATATCGTTGGCTTGGATATAAAGACGGCAACGGACTCACCACCAATCCCGTTTTCCCAAAGCTCCTGTAAAATATGGGTCAAAATGACTAAACTGTCTGAACCTCTGTCTACCCCAGTATTGGGAATGCGTGAAGATAAAAACTAAATAATCTGTGTAATAATGACTCAAATTCCAATCACCCTTCCACTCTGCTATCGTGTCTTAATAAAATGTGTATTAAGCATGTAGTATTAAGTAAGTATATTTATAAATGTCCCGCAAATATCTTCGGTGGAAGGTGAGTCAAAGGGACTTAATTTTCTAGACAAGACCTCTGTCTACCCCTGTATTGGGAAGTGCGTGAAGATATTTATTCATATTTATTTTCATTTTTTATGAATTTATCAACTAAATGTGTAAGTGTGCAAAAATGTTTTTTGTGTTTTTTGTGCAAAATTTTATGTAGTTGCACATAAAATTTGTGCGAGTGAGCAACTGCCATTAACAGTTGCTCACTCGGGCGAAGCCGGAAAGCTGGTAATAATTATATTTAATGTATCCACATTAGATATAATTATTACCAGCTTTCTTTTATATAAAAATAAATAACTGTTATCGGCCATTCACATATCTGAGAGTGCAATGCCATGGCGGCCGGCTAGGGCGGATATAAATTACCTTTTAGAAATATTTCATATTACTACTACATAGTTTGTTCGAAAGTACATTTGCGTTTTTATTTTTATTATTATGGTCACACTGACAAGCACTTGGTCGTAATTAGAATTTCATCACTCACTACAACCAATCAAAAAGATTATAACGCAGCGACCAATCAGAAGACTACAAGCATGCAACAGTGTAGGATATAAAGCTCCGAATCGATTTTGTGGATCTCAATCGATGAGCTGATTGTATCAAGTTCTTTTTAATCTGCTTTACAAATATTCCTATGGACAGTTGTCTTGGCAGTTCTACTAACTGATACTACCCACTACATAGTACTATATATAGTAGTAATTACCCATTACTTAGTTTGATTGTTTTGATTTTAGTATATTCTACACCGTTCTAGTTCTATACCGGGCATTCCAAAGAAAAAGGTAATTAAAACTCGGCTCAACGTAATAAAGAAGGTGTTGCTGGTTTCAATGTGGAAGTGGAAGAGCAAAAACGGGACAACAATTCACAATTCACAATTCCTGCTACAGGGAACAAATAGTCAAGTGTTACGATCATCACATGATTGTTTCGCATCTATCCAATTCGTTATCATCTTCAACCGGTCAAACCCGTATTCTAGACATGGGTTTGACGTGGTACTCGATCTTTCGTGTCGTATCCGAGTACTCTTGGACTTTCTCTGTTTAAGCAATTTATTCATATGGTCTTCAAAAGTTAGTTTCAGACTAGTTAGTTGTTAAACTGAAATATTTATTAAAACCGATTTCTGTTTACGAAGTCCACGCATTATATTGACGTTCTCTTATGATTTTTTATCCCTAAATAATCAGGAAGAACCTTGTATATAGAACAAGGACTACCTACAGATAGCAGGATACCATCTCGAAAACACCAGATCTTTAATAAATACGTTAAACTTCACTATGTTACACCACAGGGAGCTGCCCATAACAAAATAATTCGCCTTAAAGTTATGTTTACAATTCGATAAGTTAACTCTTGAATGCATGAATCGATTTAAAGCTTGGTACTGCTCATTTAACACGATTTTCATTAAAATCGTTTTATAGTCGTAACTACTACAGTGTAAAAAAATGTCGTCGCAGGTGTAAATCGGCGATAATATTTTTGGTTTATTTTAATAATTTATACGCGGGTGCTCTGGCTTCAATTAACTATTTCGCAATTAGTACTAGTGAATTTGTTATTTTACTAGAAACCAATCACTTCAGGTGTGCTACTTTAGAAATTATTCTTAACTTTCTCTTCCTGTGACAGATGTTCAATGTTTTTTATAAATTGTAAATAAAAACAAAGGCCACCAATATGCCAATTGAATTAGTGCAAAAGATTTATAAATAGATCTTTTGTTTAAATCTTTATTCCTATAAAACGTAGTTACTAATTGTGTAGTGAAAAATTCTATTATTATTAGTGACGTTACGTAGAAGGAAAATAATAATTTTATATTTATGCAGAAATGGCCGATGACATGGATCCGTGCGAGTGCCTGTGGAATCATGAATTGGCGATGCGCCGACTTATTTCGCTGGTAAGCAATGTAAAGACATTATCACCCATTGCCCTGCTCATAAAAAAAATGATGGAGGATGCATTGTATTCCACGTCTACACTTGCGTATTGTAACATACAACCAACTTTGCTACCCTCTTTATAAATATTTTATCAATATCCATACTTATGAGTGTAAGGTTTTATGTTGTACAAAATTTGCAGATAACTTTTATTTATTCAATGTCATATTGAGGAAAAATATGGCTCCTAATAAAATGATATCCAGATGGAATGATTGTAATGCCATCAAAACTTGCTTAAGATGTTTATATAATTATGCATACATATTTAATGATTTTACAACTAAAGCACCACAAAATAAGGAACTTTCCAATTAACCACACTAACAGGCATTTAAAACTTGAATGCCTTATCAGTTGTTACAGCCTAGTGAATAATTGATTGAGATATTATGTTTCGAAGTTTTTTTTTGTTGCTTATGGTTAAGCATTTATTGTTACTGTTGCAGTGTGATATTGGCATAAGAATATATCACCTCTTTTGCTTCCATAGGTGTTGTGATATGAGACTAAAAAATAGTTTGAAAGTAACACTGGATAAAAGAGTTGAAGGTACATAGTCTCCACTAAAAGAAAAAAAGACCAATTATTGGCATAGTTTTGAATTGTCAAACATATGTTTAAACAATATTTTGGTTTTACTGTAGATATGTATAACTGAGACTATTAATTTATTCAATTAGAATTTTTCTAGGATTGTCAATAATTCTCAGTTTGTGTTCATAAATAGACATTTAACCTCCACAACTTGTAATGATCCTTATTTATCATATTGTATTGAGGTAAATAGAAAACTACCAGTGTGATCCATAGATACAATAAAAAACCATCTTTGATCTGAGGTCTTGACCTGTGAGGTGAAAACAATTAATCTAAAATCTGAATCAAAATCTAGTCTGAATGCAACAGTGACTGCAGACTTCTTAATTCACTAAACTTGTGGAATTAATGACTGCAAAGTAACAAAATTTTTAATGACTGATACCAGGATAATCATCTCGAAAAATTCTAGATTAAATAATTATCAGACAGCAACAGGTAGCAGCTTCTAAGGTACTAGTTGTCTGGTACTTCAATAGCAATTCTGCTTGCCAAATATTGCTGTTAGGGCAAACTCTCCTTTGGCAGGAAAGCTTGTTGTGCAAAGGTAGCAAGGTTACTAATATACCATGCATGTATGCATGTATATATACTTAAATAAACACCACAAAACAATATTTATTATATGATATTCACTTCTACTTCCTATATTTTAATTTCCATCATTCAAAATTTTCGTATTCTGTCTTGATATCTAGGTCTCTTTGTGAACAATGTGTCAGCAAATCACTGACAAACTTCCAGACTAAGTTTTAAACAAAAGGTGTGCATTGTTTTAACTTGAGTAGTTTATTTATATTAAAAAAAGTAAACAGTCACTCATTTCTATTGAAATCTCCAAAACAACTTGATTTTCTAAGATGAAATTTGGCACGGAGATGGATTATCAGTTGCTAATATAAGCAAATAAAGAATCTTAGGAAACTCTTCCAGCAAAAGGCTGGAATTAAGAAGAGAATGTTTGTATGGAACAAAGGCATTTCTGGTGAAAATTTATATAAAGACTATTCATGACATTCAAAAATTTATAATATGCCTTGAGACTAAAATAACCGAAAGAAATTAAACAGCCAAAACATATATTGTCTATGCCGGCAATGATGCTAGGGCACAATAGCCGAGTGGTTGGGTGGTCGGAATTTCGAGTCAGGAGACCCGACTTGATCGGTGGTCAACTTATTTACTTACTTACTCACGGTGGCGACGGCTCACCACCTGTCCGTTGTCCCGATAATATCTTGATGGAAGATGAGCTGGGTCGAAGGGACTTATTTGTCCAAACTAGACCTCTGTCTACCACTGTATTGGGAATGGCGTGGTTATTTTTTTTATTACTACAATTACTCGTCCATTTATTATTTTTTTTCATAATTTGTACTAGATCTCAAACTAGGATTATGGTACACTTAAATGGTACCCTTGTGGATACTCTGGGTTTCCTAACTCTTATACTTTTTTGTGTGTATATAAGTTAATAGGTAAATTAATGGCGTCATTTAAATATTTTCTTCTGACTGAAATCTAATTCTCAACCAGCAGCTTTAATAAAATTATTAAAAAAGTTGACTCCTTTAAATTGAGTAGAATATGTTTACCATCTTAAATGTTTTATCTGTTATAAATATATATATATATATAGTCAAGTGGCGAACACAATTATTTTCATAGTTCAGTTCTCGGGTTCGATTCCCAGAGGAATCAATGTGCAATACCACTTTTTCAACATTGTCTCAATTTTGGTGTTTGCGGTTCATTGTTCCATTGTTGTTTCCTACTCCATAACACAAGTGCATTAGCTAGTTTTTAAGTCGGAGCAATGTATGATGTTGCCCCTGTCTATGTTTTTTTTTTTAATAGAAAAGGGAGGCAAACAAGCAGGTGGCTCACTTGATGTTAAGTGATTACCACCGCTCATAAACACCCGCAATACCAGAGGCATAGCAGATGCGTTGCCACCCTTAGTGTGCCCCCCGCCCCAACCTTGGGGGAGGGGGTTGTGTGGGCCTCTGGTTACCTGCACTCACCAGACGAAACGCAGAAGTTTGTTAGACTTCCACTTCACGCCGGTATTCTGTGAGGTTGTGGTACTTGCCCGGTCGAGCCGGCCCGTTCATGCAACAACAAAAGCTGATGCGTGGCTCTACCACTGTAGTAGTTTAGTAGAATATGTTTACCATCTCAAATGTTTGATTCAATTCTGTTATAAATATATATATATATAGTCAAGTGGCGAACACAATGATTTTCATGGTTCAGGTCTCGGGTTCGATTCCCAGAGGAATCTATGTGCAATACCACTTTTTCTACATTGTCTCAAGTTTTAGTGTTTGTGGTTCATTGTTCTTTTGCTGTTTCCTTCTCCATAACACAAGTGCATTAGCTACTTTTTTAAATCAGAGCAATGTATATGATGTTGTCCCTGTCTATGTGTATATTTATAGAAGAAAAGCAAATAGTGTGTCTGTCCTCGCAGCTCCGCCAAGGCCAGTCCTACTGCACGGACAGCGAGTGCTTGGAGCAGCTGCCGGGGATCACCCGGCCGGACTCCGCCGGCGACAGCTTCCTGGCGATGTTCGTCATGGTGGCTTTCGCCGTCGCAATGTACATGATGCGCCCGCGTCGCAACCGAATCCAGGATGCCGCTAAGCCGGCGCCAAACTCCAATGTAAGTATGCGGTGGTATGTTTATTTTTTTTTTTTTTAGTTAGATTTTTTTTTAAAAAGTAAAAAAAATATCTTCAGTGGAAGGTGGGTCAAAGGGACTTAATTCTCTAGACTAGACCTCTGTCTACCCCTGTATTGGGAATTGCGTGAAGGTATTTTCTAAATTTTTTTATATTTATTTTTTACTAACTGCCAAATATTGTTGCTGTTATTATATTATATATGTATATTATATTGCGATTTTTAATAACATTACTGGTATTCCAGTCAACTACTCCAACTATACTGCAATGCTTAGGCAGCTCTCTGGAGTGGTGATCGACAATAGTCGAATGGCGGGCCCGAACGGACGACGTTTTGTTCATTCTTTCGGCCCTTTAATTTTGTTAACTCAATATTTTCTGTTTTTACAACTGGTGCTAAATATGATAAAGTCACTGTGAAGCGTAATAATATTTAACTAATTATATACGTTCTCTCAATTCTACTAACTCTGCCTGAAGTCACAGATCTAGGCAATTTCGTCCTTTAAAAATACAATTAATTGGTAATTATTTTGGTAGAACGTGACAGGTTGATAGTGTCACAGCCCTAATTTTTCAAGTCATACACATAGTACACAAGTTTCTAAAAAATCTATTGGTCCGTGCCTTCCTTTTAGTAATCGAACACTAGTCTCTCGATTCGAATTCCGATCACCTGATCACTCCGCCGTCGTGGCTAATCATTAATGAATGAAAAACAATCACCATAATTATTATAACGGCCTGTAAAAGTCTGCTGCAGGTCAAAGGCCTTAAGCGAGAGTTTGCCATAATCGCCACACTTGGCAAGCGAATTGGCCATCGTAGTACAAGACACTTGGCACCTTAGACGCTGCTGCTCCTCACTGATCTGCTAAATTTTGGGAAAGTAATTTTCGAGATGGATAGCTAATTGTATTCTGACGTTTTATATAAACGGCAATATTAATTAAAAGAATAATAAAACAATCAATTTCAACAATAATATTACAAAACTAAATGTGTCTAAATGTCGGCCATTTTAATCTTACAACAAGGATGATTGATTAAAAATAATAAACCGAGATGACACACATATGGTTGTCATTCGGGGGCGTAGTGATGATAAACATGAAATTATCGTGGTAGAATTTTCTAGAATTTGTATTCATTTTTTAAATATTAATATAGTAATACAGTACGTGCGAGATATAAATGCGTATGAGAATGAACGAACGAAACTAGATCCTGATCTAGTTTTTTAAAATTCAGGTCAAACTAAAATTTCAAAACAATATTAGTTATCAAGTTTTGTTTTTAATTCCAGACTCATTTTACTAGTGTTTGCACTACACATTTGTATTGTTATCACAATTACTCTGAAATATATGAGAATAAATAGGTAACGGAAATCGCATCTAAATCCACTGAAAATAGTCTATCAAAATTATTATTATTAACCACAATTAATATTCAGTACAGTACAAATAATATCCAGTAATATTTAATTGGAATCTTCGCTAATGCCTTAAAGGCGAAACCGGTCAGGTATTAAAAATAAACCTAAATAAAATGAGGAATAGGTATTAGTTTATTTTTTAACCTTGGAGTTCCACGAAGTGACCGCAATTGCGAGTTTCTATACTATTATAAATTTTTAAATGAGTCATGTCTGTACGTAAAAGATGGTTAAGAGACAATAACGGAAATAAATTTGATCTGAATAGGTCTGAACTCAAAACTATGATTTTTAGAATTATTGTCTATTTGTCACGATATGTCACGGAATGTCAATTAAAGGTACCTAAGTTTGATCCCCAGGTGGCAGGCTCATACCTATGGGTTTTTCAAAACCTTATTTACGAACAAGTCGTTGGATTGGACATAAAGACGGCGACGGGTTCACCACCTGTCACGTAGTCCCGAAAATATTTTGGGTGGAAGGTGGGTCAAAGGGAACTATCTGATGCAAGATTTATTAAAATCGGATTAGTATTAAATACTAGTAGGAATACAGCTTGAGCTTTCATAAGTACAAATCATCATGCAGTAGAAAAGTCAACAGATAAAAGGTCAAAGGACGTATTATTTGTTCGTAAATTACTTAAAATGTTTTAAACGGATTTAGATGCGGTTTTCATCTAAGCATCCAGTTTAAGGCTGCATGCTGCTTCATTTATCCCAATATGTGAAGTTTCCTGTGGGATTCATATGGCGACATATGTTGAACGGATATAGATCTATTTAAATTTTCTACCATTTGTGTAATCATTCTTAAGACTAGCGACCCGCCCCGGCTCGATCCCAGCCTAAAACGCTTATATATAATGCGTATGAGAATGAACGAACGAAACTAGATCCTGATCTAGTTTTTAAAATTCAGGTCAAACTAAAATTTCAAAACAATATTAATTAAAAGAATAATAAAACAATCAATTACAACAATAATATTACAAAACTAAATGTGTCTAAATGTCGGACATTTTAATCTTACAACAAGGATGATTGATTAAAAATAATAAACCGAGATGACACACATATGGTTGTCATTCGGGGCGTAGTGATGATAAACATGAAATTATCGTGGTAGAATTTTCTAGAATTTGTATTATTTTTTAATAAATATTAATATAGTAATACAGTACGTGCGAGATATAAATGCGTATGAGAATGAACGAACGAAACTAGATCCTGATCTAGGTTTTTAAAATTCAGGTCAAACTAAAATTTCAAAACAATATTAGTTATCAAGTTTTGTTTTTAATTCCAGACTCATTTTACTAGTGTTTGCACTACACATTTGTATTGTTATCACAATTACTCTGAAATATATGAGAATAAATAGGTAACGGAAATCGCATCTAAATCCACTGAAAATAGTCTATCAAAATTATTATTATTAACCACAATTAATATACAGTACAGTACAAATAATATCCAGTAATATTTAATTGGAATCTTCGCTAATGCCTTAAAGGCGAAACCGGTCAGGTATTAAAAATAAACCTAAATAAAATGAGGAATAGGTATTAGTTTATTTTTTAACCTTGGAGTTCCACGAAGTGACCGCAATTGCGAGTTTCTATACTATTATAAATTTTTAAATGAGTCATGTCTGTACGTAAAAGATGGTTAAGAGACAATAACGGAAATAAATTTGATCTGAACTCTCACGATATGTCACGGAATGTCAAGTAAAGGTACCTAAGTTTGATCCCCAGGTGGCAGGCTCATACCTATGGGTTTTTCAAAACCTTATTTACGAACAAGTCGTTGGATTGGACATAAAGACGGCGACGGGTAGTCCCGAAAATATTTTGGGTGGAAGGTGGGTCAAAGGGAACTATCTGATGCAAGATTTATTAAAATCGGATTAGTATTAAATACTAGTAGGAATACAGCTTGAGCTTTCATAAGTACAAATCATCATGCAGTAGAAAAGTCAACAGATAAAAGGTCAAAGGACGTATTATTTGTTCGTAAATTACTTATTTATTTTTATTTATCTTCACGCACAATCCCTGACGGGGTAGCCAGAGAGAACAGATCGCCAAGTGTCACGATCCCTACGTACTTCTTTCGCTTCTTTCAGATTCATCATCTTCTTCATACATGCACGTCTAGGTATCCGAGTACTCTTGACCCTCCCCTCTTCGAGCAATTTGCTCACATGGTCTTCGAAAGTTAGTCTCGGTCTACCTTGATACCTTTTAATATTAAGTAAATTACTTAAAATGTTTTAAACGGATTTAGATGCGGTTTTCATCTAAGCATCCAGTTTAAGGCTGCATGCTGCTTCATTTATCCCAATATGTGAAGTTTCCTGTGGGATTCATATGGCGACATATGTTGAACGGATATAGATCTATTTAAATTTTCTACCATTTGTGTAATCATTCTTAAAACTAGCGACCCGCCCCGGCTCGATCCCAGCCTAAAACGCTTATATACGTGTACCTTTATTTTTATTTCATTACATTGCGCGATTTCCCTTTCAAAAACAAGAATCGAATCACCGGTCGTTTTTGCCACTTGAAAATTTTTTTTAAATCAACGGACACGCTTGCTTTCACACGCTCTCAAAACAGAACTACAATTCTACAAGGGTACTACACTCTATTTTCTTTCGAATGTGGCACTTGGGGGCAGGGAGGATAATTACTTACCGCATTCGCATAGTGAAAATTGTACAGAAAAACGAACACAGATCTTTAAAAAAACATCGTACTTTTCGAATTGTTTAATGTGCGACATTAACTGGCACAAAGCTTTGTAATTTACTTTGCAAGGTTGAACTATATTACGTGCCCTTACATAACATAACAGTCAATACCAACGACAAACTACGTATGAATAATTATCATTGTATTCTGTTAGTGAATGATAAATTATAATGTCAAACCTTCGACGGAACACTATCCGACAAATTTGAATTTGTAATCTGATTCCGTGGAGTTTCTTCAATTGATAAAATTACGCACTCACGTTTGCCGTCAGTTAGGGTAGGCAGCGATTACGGAAAATAAATAAATAAACTTTAGACTGTTTAGATGCAAACGAGCATTTTATCTGGTTGTTATCTTCGCACATATACATTTCGAACAATATCTGCAGGTTAATTTTCTCTTAAAATACATGCATAGACAGGGGCAACATCAGACACATTACTTAGACACCCCAAGTAAGCACTTATATTATGAAATCAGAAGCAATGAAAGTACCACAAACACCTAGACTCAAGAAAATGTAGAAAGTGTTTTCTACATTGATCCAACCGGGAATCGAACCCGGAACCTTAGAGCTGGAGACACTATGAAAATCGACGTCTACGCCACTGTTCCCCGGACGTCGTCATTAGTGATCCTTTAAAAAGGAATTGAAAACTTAAAAGGTAAAGGACAAAGTGGGTGGACTCGCCGATATATATACTGAGAAGTTCATACACCAGCCCACCCAAAACTCTGCGGCGAATCTGAATCGCCACCAAACACATTTCAGCCCTTGAGGTAACATGCCAGACCTAGGGCGCCGGAACTTTGTTCTTTTACTGTAATATTGTTTTGTTTTGCATAGAATATGTAATTGTTCTAATATAAACTCTAACGTCACCCAGTTCCAAACTAAGGTTACATAACATAGTTAAAATCATATACAATATATACTTAAAAATGGTGGTGTCATTAATTTCTAAATAAATATATGACACCGGTACAAAAATTAATATTCATCTCACGCCCCTAGCTGAATTTGAATCTCTGACCTACGTATTTTTAAAAATAATTATCAAAATCAAATAAACTCAAGGAAGTAAAAATCTAAATTGTTTATCGTTTCACTTATCATAAATTGTTATTTTAATTAAAACAATCTCGATTCAGTACCATAAAAACCATGCGAAATAATTGGTGAACTTTTCACATAAAATACAGGTAGTATGAAAAAGAACTATTGTACTGAAATACTTGTTTTTTAATTGTTTTATATCCTCACACATTTCTCAATACTGATAGTTAGAGGTTTAGGCAATTAACTTCTTTCCAACCCTCGAGTTTATTTGGGAATATGTGACAGGTGATGAGCCTGTCGCCGTATTAGTGTCCAAGCTAACGATACAAAACGTACATAATTTGATAAAAAAAACTCATTGCTATCAGCCTTATGGTAATCGCACTCAAGTCTACAGATTCGAATTGCGACCGCCCATCCACTAGTTTATCATGGCTATTTATAATCATTATATTCATAGTGTTTCATTCAATTGTATAGTTATAATTCTATAAATGAATACAAACCATAACCCACGTGTAAATTGTTCTAGAATTTATTTGTTTGTGGTTGTTTCACTAGTTTCTGTGCTGTTGATTCCAATTTAGCAGTTTGCGATCTAATATTTTTCTCAAGAAAAATAAATCCATTTTGTTTTAATCATCTTACACCATACAGGACTGTGTGTTAACGGCGTAAGAATATTGCCACTCCCTTTCTCCCCGAGGGTGACGTAGGAGGCGACTAAAGGAAACAGCCTACAATATCATTATGCTAACCGATAAAATATCAAACCAAACTAATCCCACCAAAGGTGGACAGCAGCGTCTGAGTTGCGAATGGTCTAGTACTGTGATCGCCAATCCGCTTGACAAGCGAGGTGATTAGTGCAAATTATCCCTATGGGAGAGGCCTAAGTCCTGCAATGGATATATCAGGCCGTTATAAATTTGTATGTATATATGTTCTTAACATAACTCGTTTTGCTGACATCTTGAGTAGTCGCTGGTTTTAATTACTTTGAAGACGAAATATGGACTACTGGGAGATATGGATATCACCCAAAACGGTCTTTATTTCAGTTTTTTTATATAGAAATTGGTAAATTAGATGGAACCATGTCCTACAACGAACAACCTAACTACATATGAACTACGTATAAGATGAATGAACTATGAATCTGTTTTGTATAAACAATGTTTATTATTTTGAAGTAGTTCCCGAAACTCAATCATGAGTAACCTTTTATATTTCCAGGACCGCGATGGAGCACCTCCGACGCCACCAAGAATTTAATCTTCACAAAGAAAACTTTCAACGAGACTTCAAAGAAAGGGCTAACACGAATTCCAATATTTACATATAAGTATTGTAAAACCCAAACAATTTCTAAGTATGATCATCGTGATATTGTTCATAAGATCAGTATAGTGATAGTAAAACTGATAATAAAAGCATAGTTTGTTTTTGAAACAACAGAATAGTACTTTATCAAAGTGTATAGAATCTATCTCGTATGAAGTTAAAAAAATTTATAGATGTTATATATGTTTGTCAGTTATTAAACTGAAATTAAATCACGTGTACAGTGAAATTGTAATATAATTTATCAAAACTTTTACAAACACTAAAACTTTCTCATTTATATACCCCCACAAACAATGGTGCGACAATTTTTAAAACCATTCCATAAGTTTACTTTTTTTTAGCACCGCAATATGTAAATCTATTATTTACTTCTATTCTCATACCTTTTTATTCTATTAGATCATGTGCATGTTCTATCCTTTTCTTTTTATATATTTTGGTGCTATAATTTATTAAAATTGATATTTCATTTTAACGGAGTTAAAATTTATTAAGAAATTATGCTTTGAATTCCTCGAATATTGCTAATATCAAAGATTGATCTGATATAATCCAATCAACCGCAACATACTAAATCAAATATACGACAATCGGAAACTGGGTAAAACCAAAAAGTCACGATCTCCACTATTCGCTCTAAACGACTGTTATTTTACTTGCCTTATTTGAAGAGTTGTCTTTGATGTATATCATTAACACAATATTCGTTTATTTTTATAGCTCTGATGAGACTTGTGATATTCCATTAGAATTAGATTCCTTATTTTGTTTCTGTTTATTTTTTTTTCGGGTTGGGTTTATAAATGTAACTAAGAATAATTTGTGCTTATTAATTTTACTCAATGTAACATTGGCGACACCAATCGAGATTGTATTACATAATGACGTGCAATGAAATAAATAAAGATAACTGAATGGCTGTATTGTTTTATTTTGGGTAGATATTATAAACTAATTTCGTTTTGTTTATAAACATATATAACTATCTTCACGCAATTCCCAATACAGAGGCAATATAGCAAGTGATTTTCTACATTGACTTGACTTCTACATTTCGACATCGATTTCTACATTGCCTGGGAATCGAATCCGAATCGATCTGAGATTACGACACCTTCATAATCGGTGTGTACGCCACTCTATCACGGGGGTTTTGAAGAGGAATTAACAGGCGAATTTGAGTATAAAACTGACTCGGTCTGTCGGTCTCTCATTCACTCAATAGCTGACCGGGAATCATCATCAGTAATTGCAGTCCATTACTGCAACCGTTCCCGGCGTAAAGCCTTCCGATTTTGCATGTATTTTAATGGAGAAGAATATCAAGTTATTATTATTCATCAAGTTAATATACAAGTTATAAATATCCGAAGAATGGTCTATTCCTCGGATATTTATTTGTAACTTTCAGAATCTGAAGGTTAGTTATTGGCTGCAGCACCAGATTTTGGTGGGTTCATTAGTAAGTTGTATTGTTCTCTTTACGAAATTCGTCTTTTAGTTAATTCACACTTTCTGCAACAGACTCTTCCGTCCGTTGTGTAACTTTGGCTCCTGATGTTTGTAAGGTGGAGTCTACGGTTCTATTTTTTATTATGCATGTTTCATTTGTCAAATTGTTTTGCTCGAGGTAAAGTCAACACACATAAAAATAAATAATAAATCCTATGTCGATCAATATGACCAATGTGTCTCGATATCAAATTTAATCAAAATCCTATCAACTGCTTACCCGTGAAAATTCAAAGAACACGATTACTTTCTCTATTCTAATGTTAAATCGCCAAATAAAATCAATATTTTCACGCCATTTCCTATACAGGGGTATACAGAGGTCTAGACAATTAAGTCGTTTCGACCCACCTTCCATCGAAGATATTTTTTGGACAACCTGACAGGTGGTGAACCTGTCGCTGTCTGAATCTCCAAGCCAACGATGTAATTCGTACATAAGTTCTTTTCTTTATCGAATAACATTATTTAGACATGTAAAATTAATAAATTTTGTATTATTGAATTTTAATATTCAAAGTGGAATACATACATACGTATGGATTGTGCGGTAAGCGTGAGAATTATCAACACCTTTCTTCCGGTTGGTGTCGCAACTAAGTTCCAAGCATCTAAGCATCCGCAGCGTCTAAGGTCCAAGACTTCGGTTGCTGCGGTCACTGTATTGCATGCTACGCATAGCGGTTATGTCATAACATTCTTACAGGAAAAGCCTATTACCTGCAGTGAATTTGTATAGGTATGAAAAGCGCGCCAACGCCATCCGTACCCAAAGGGAGTAGGCATATACTCGTACTTACTTCGTACGAAGACGACAAAATCATATAATATTTTTTAGATGCCAGTTGGAGGAAGAATAGTGGGAGTTAATTTTCAATTCTCTTGGTTTTTAATTTCATTGAAATAAAACAAAAACCTTTTTTATACAAAATTTGTATACTATGTACATATTATGAATCGCTAGTTTCGTCTCTTGTTCGAAATCTAGACAAGGAAAGCGATCTCCGGAATATTTATTGAAGTAAACACAATATGAAAAAAATTGCATGTATTTCTTGTCATTCGAGAAAAATCTAATTAAATTTGCTTAAGAATAAGCACATTTTCAAGTGTAAAGTAAATGTATTATGAATGAATCTTATCATTTATTATCTTTTCATTTTCATTTCATTTTTCAAATGAATCTTATTCAAGACGAAATCCTAACGGTTACCGACACATTCGACATATGTTTTCTGTCTGTTACCACAAAAATATTTAACAACCTTTTGCAAATTTGGTGAGGAATCCTTAACTAATTATTGTACTCCATATTCTATTTGTTATAATTTTTTTTTAAATTTTTCTTTAAGTCAGACGAGCTGAGCATGCGAGTTAGTCTAGGGGAGCAAAATTAAATATAACTTTTGCATAATTAATTATGATTGATATGTCTTTGATTTTATGTTCCGTAGCCATAATATTTACAAAATGAAAATTTCTCCGAAGTCGATTCGTTTGTACGAGCCTGTACATACGGACAGACCAATGTTTTTATTTCTCTTTAAATCAAGGATACGTAAATGGCAATGATTTCGAAATCATTACATCGAAAGGGTCCGCCGCCATAATGATAAAACGTCCACCATTGTGAATACCAAATTAGTTAATGATAATGCCCATATTCATATTTTTCAAAAATGGCACGTCAGCCATCTTGAATGAATACTTGTGGCATTCAAGATGGCCGATCAGGGAAAATTTTCCGTTTTCAAAAATATTACTTTTTTACTTTCACCTTTGGTCGGCTCAACGAACAAATCAAGCGCAAAAAAATTGAAGCTGATGATAGCTAGAGGCTTTTTCTAGGATCACTCTAATTATACTTTAATGGCCTTTAGTAAAAATTTAAACATAATATCAATATTCAATATTGTTTCAAAAATATTCATTATAACTTTACTTTTCAATCACCCTTCATATAACCAGACTGAAATCCTAGATTAAAAAAAAGAAATATGTGAATTGTATTGCTGGGGGCGCGGAAGGGGGGCCTGCTTAAATCAAATAAATGCATAGATATAGTTAATTTTAAAGTTACATCTGATTCTATTTTATACGTTTTATTATATTTACATTTAACCTTTGTGACCTTTGGCCACTATAAAACAGTTGTATTGGAGTGGCAAAAGGTGTAAACAATTTAGTAGTCACCACTCAATCTTAAACCTCCCGATCCATATTCAAATCCCCCAACCACTATTGTTAACTATTTGCATCCCACTTACACCATATCGCACTCGCTCCATTAATGAACACAAGTTAATTGTTAAACATTTTTCTCAGCAAATTCACCTTGTGATATACTTAAAAAAGTGGATTGCTGTTGATAATGCAAAAACCGCCTCTCCTATACTGTATAGGGACATACAATATATTAACGTGTCAGTCAGTTTTATTTTACGTCTATAAAAATATAATTTGGTCTTAACGTATGCTATTTATATTCATTTGTACAACAGTAAATTGTCACGTCACGCGCATACGGACGCACAGACAGTTCAACCGCCATCATTGGCGGTGGGCGTGCATCACGACTCCTGGATCCTGTCCACCTCACTTTTTACCTTCTTCAATAAATTACTTATCTGTTTGAACTTACCCGTCGAGTTTGGTAAGTTCTCGAAGTTGATGACGTCACAGATGTCCTTCGCGAATTTGTCGTCACTCGGCAGTTTCACGTAAGGCGATGCGATATTCAAAACCGGCGTGCCGTATGAAGTGGTTTTGACGTTTCCGGTTTTAGCTTTAGGCGTTTCCGGATCCGGATTGCCGGTTTCGCTAGCGGTTTTATCCGTACTTACTAGAAGGTTCGGTGAAGGTATGCCTTCAGGTGTCATTGCAGCTTTGTTTGTGTGGTCTTCACTATTATCTAAATTTGTATCGTTCTCTTTATTTTCGTCATGCGTTTTGTCTGCTTCTTTGTCAATGATTTGTGTTTCTGTACTGTCAGCGGGTACTGTCGATAGATTTCGTTCTTCGAGTGCACTAAGGAGCAATCTTTTCTTCTCTTCCAAATCGTCCAAAGATGGGCTGGCTCTACCGCTGTTACTCTGTGATATGTTCTGAAATAATCTCATATAGTTAATATAACACTTTAAGTCCATTCGTATTGTATTTTAGATTAGTGAAAATTTAATTCTACAACTATTATAAATATGAAATTTATATGTTTGTTACTTAATAATGTAAAATTGGCACAAAGTGTTTCATTGAAATTTGCATACAAATATCAATTCAAGGTGTCTGATCTGGACTAGCATATAGTACAGTCTTTGTCCTAGATGATGAATATAATAATAATTAAATAAATACATATATAGATAAATAGATACATAAATAGATAGTGCAACATCACATACATTGCTCCGATCCCAATGTAAGATGCTAAAGCACTTGTCGTATGGGAAACGGAAACAATGAAGAAACAACAAACATCCAGACCGGAGAAAATGTAGGAAAAGTGATTTTTTTGCATTCTTTATGTCCAAGCCGACGATATGAATCGTACATAGATTTTGAAAAAACCCATTGGTACGAGCCTGCCACCTGGGGATCGGACTCGGGTCTCTCGACTCGAAATTCCGGCCACCCAACAACTCGGCTATCGTGATTATCGTGATATCTATGCTGAAATAAAGTAATACTCAAATATTCTTACTTCCACAACCTCGTCAATGACGATCAGGTCTTCTTCCGGCACAGGTATGTCGGTCACCTTCATCACCGAAATCACCTCAACCTCATCACTCAACTGGTCTGTTCCGTCTTTAGCGTTTCTGTCAGCGGAGCTATTCGATGGCGGTTCCTTGACGGTGTTGGAAGCGGAAACCACCGGCGGTGGCGATGGCTGCGGCGGCGGAGGGGGCGGCGGGGAAGAGGGGGGAGGGGGAGGAGGAGGAGGAGGCGCTTCGTCCGGCAGCGGGGGCACCGACGGGAACTCGACCACTTCTGTTAACATAGCAACATACACTCCATAGAGTTAATTACTTAATTATTTATTCACATTTTAATTTCTTATTTTTCCCGAATTTAGTGGCAATACGTTTGGTATGTTATCCCTAATTTTCTAACTACCGTCTACTAACTTATAATAATTTTTGATTTAAACGTTGTTTCTCATTCATTGTGGGTAGTATAAACATAAAAATTTAATGTTAGTATGTAGTATAAACTCTGTCAATACCCTGATGATGCCGTAAGGCGAAACCGGTCGGTTAATTAATAAATAATTAAATAAAGTGAAATTGTAAAGTGAATTGTGTACAAGTGTACACAATTCACTTTACAATGTAAGTCATCATATTATGTACAAGTGTTGAAAAATGAATTTTAATGTAATGCAATTTCACCGACAGTGACAAAAATCGTTGGTTAGGTGTCAGGCGAAGTTCAGGCACATTTTGGAAAATTCATTATAAAATTACCAGGCATAATTTCAAAAATTTGATGCCGTCAAAGTGAAAATTCCTTCAAGATTGCATAGAAAATGAATTTAATGCGAAATTTCAAGAATATCTACGACAATTATTGAAATGCCAAAACGCTTTTTCATAGATTTCTTGTTGATTTCAAACAATTTTGTTTCTTTAACTTTAAATGAACTTTAATTTAGTTTACGATGTAGTTATATTCTCTGGAATATTAAATATGTAAATTCTATATTTCCCATTAAATCAAATTAACCATGACCAACAATTTAACAGATTTTGGGCAGCCTTCACTTAATAATGCAATGTTCACATTGGTGTACATAAATTATTCATTAATATTTAATGTAAAAATATAGTATATAAGTTTTCAATGTAAGTAAAAAAAATATCTTCACGCACTTCCCAATACAGGGGTAGACAGAGGTCAAGTCTAGACAATTAAGTCCCTTTGACCCACCTTCCACCGAAGATATTTTCGGGACAACATGACAGGTGGTGAGCCCGTCGCCGACTTTATGCCCAAGCCAACGATGAAATTCGTACATAAGTTTTTTAAAAACTCATTGGTACTGCCACCTGGGGATCGAACTCGGGACTCTCGACTCGAAATTCCGACCACCCAACAACTCGTCTATCGTGACTTTCAATGTAAGTCATCATATTATACGCATCCCATATCATTTGATGACATTCTTTTATCGTGGGGCTTACATTCTTTCCTTGAAAATACTATACTAAAACACCAGCATTAACATACCATCTCCGCTATCCAACTCCATTTCAGCTTGGCTGTCCTGAGATAAGTTGGCTGGTGTGCCAGAAGGAAATATTGTCAACTTCTTGCGTTTGTAGGCTTTCATGGCATTCGGCGCCAGTGTTTGTAGCATCAATAGCTTGCTGTCCTGCTCTGACATCGGCGGCATACCTAATATGTGACCCTCCTAAAAATGTTTTAATACACTCATTGACTAATGTAAGTTGAGCAAAATGATTACAAAGTTTAAAGACTATAACAAATAAGGCTTATATAATATGAAAGCTAAAAATATCATCCTAAAAATCCTTCAAACACAACTGCCAAAACACAAAAGGTAAAGGCCTCTACCATAATTATTTCTAGTTGACGAAAATATTGACAATTGCAATATCAGACATATTTTCATCTAACTAATAAATGCTGTCGTCCTTTTTAATTCGAAATGTTCACATACTATGGTAGGTTGAAGTTTAGACAATTACGTCCTTTAGACCCACTGTCACATTGTCCCGTGACAAGTAGACGTAACTTTCAGTCAAAAGTGAGACGTAATTTTGGTTTGACATATTTTTTTTAACTTATTGTCCACACTTATTGTGCGGTTACGGTGTAAGAATAGACCACACTCTTTAATTCTGAAAGTGTGTACGAACAAACTTCAGGGGAAAGTCATGGAAGATGCTATTAGCTGCTGATCCCAGATTAAAATTAAGTAGACCGGAGACAACCAGTAGGGTGAAAGGTCTTGGAAAAAGGTCAGGGGAAATTGTCTGGTGCAATACTAGACAATTCACACATTTGATTGATTGCAAATATGCTTGCAACATGTGGTAATTATGGAGAACTTTTCCTTCGAGAGAGGCCTATGTGGACTTTGCAGGCTGTTATTTATGTCATGTATTATACTGTTACATTAGCCTTTACCAGAGTGGAGTCTACTGTTACAGTAGCCTTTACCATGGGACAAAATGGTGTGGATTTTTATTCAGTTACCATATCACAAAATTTTATTCAATATCTAGAGAACATACCTCTTTATATCTCGAGCTGGTTGGCACATTAAAACCAGGAAAATCGTGAATCTTCTTAATATCAAACTTGTCTTTTGAGCCGGCCTCATTTATCTGTCCCTCTTCGTCATCTGCGTCCAATATGGCGTTTCCCTAAACAAATTTTTATTGATTAAATGCGTATTATGGATGAGCCAAAACTAACTGTATTACAGTTAAAATTTCAAACATTCTTCAAACTCTTACAAGAAAATATAAAATAAAATAAAAAAATTAAATAAATAAACTATTTTTACAAAACTTGAATGAGAATCTAAACCTGTAAAGCAGGAATAAGTAATGTCTGTGTCAAAATACTAATAATTTTACTGATTAAATATTGGTTTATTTAAAGAAATATATTCAATGTAGATACAAGTTATGATGCAAAAACATGTTTTTGTTTTATTTTAACATGCTAAATCAAATGAAAAAAAAAACAATACTTTTTCATTTAAGACAGGTCAACAAGTGAAATTCTGTATGCATTGAATGAACTGATTCTAAAAAAAGTGCAGTGAAAATAACTGAATGGGATTTACCAATTCTCTCCGAAAATTCATCCAAAGTTCACATTTGGTTTAAACCACATTCAGTCCATCACTAATTTGTATATTGAGAGCTACATTAGAAATAGAAACTTTATTCTAGGAAGTCGAGATAGCCAAGTGGTTGGGTTTTCACAAGTGAAATTTATGATCAAACTTCGAAAAATGCAGATTTTGATTTTTTATTTTTAGTATTATTCTTGTAATAATACAATATTTTTTTAGCAAATGCTTAACCCTGCAGTATCACATGCAAATCTGGTGATCACTTACAACAGAATGCCATATATTATAACAAATATTGGCATTTATAATATTATAATGATTATACATAAATCCAATACTAAATTTATAGAAGTGATTTTAAGTAATAAAATAATGCATTTGCTTAAATTTTCTAGAAGTAGCAAAACTTACAGCCGAATCAAACATTGATATCCCTGAGTGAGATATTCTGGCCTCCTCCAACCAACCAGGAGGGTAGCCAAGCATTCTCATGCGGTATATGTGAAGTGGTAACTCGTTCCTTTTCAATCCCAAAGCATGCCGCAGCTGACTGGATATTCTTCCGGGAATTATATGACCATACTTCTGTTCATCCTCCACATGATAACGACTGAAAGACACAATATTTATTTGTGTCAATTTCAAGAAACTAATTCCATAGATTGCAGTGTATAGTTAAGTAACTCCATTGCTATTCTCTTTTTTGTATTAAATAGATTTTAAAACAAATTTTATTTATAGTAGATGTAGTAATTTAATCACAGTAGATATTTTTTTGCATTGAATAAAATAAAAATCTTCACGCAATTCCCAATACAGGGGTAGACAGAGGTCTAGTCTAGACAATTAAGTCCCTTTAACCCACCTTCCACTCAAGATATTTTCAGGACAATGTGACAGGTGGTAAGCCCGTCGCCGTTTTTATCTCCAAGGCCAACGATACAATTCATACATAGGTTTTATTTGAAAAAACCCATTGGCGCGAGCCTGCCACTTGGGGATTGAACTCGGGTCTCTCGACCCGAAATTTCGGCTTATCAACTAACCACTAACCACTTATCAACTCGGCTATGATGACTTTTTTTACATTGACTCAAGATATTACATATTTATAGCGAATCTGGTATATGAATACTAAACCTAGGAGAATGTAAACCTTACCAACTATGCGCAAAGTTAATTACTGCAGATGTGTCAGATTACAATGATGTTTTTGTTTTTGACCTTAATCATTTATTTCTGACAGTCCTTTCATTTTGTGTTTTCTATTTTCTATTTTTAAAAAATAGACAAATAATAATTAAAATTGTAACAGACATAGAAAACTATGAGTTTTTGGCATTGAATGTCAAACAAGCAAGTCCCAACTTTTTACTAGGTTGTCTAATTTTGATGTCTTTTTTTTTTATACCTATGTAATAAAAATAATTATCAAAATCAAATACTACTTAATTAATACCATTATAAATTTGGTGAATTAAAAATTTGCCTACAAAAAGGCAAAAAAAAATAGGATGATTAATTGTTCATCAATTCACAAGGACACACTGTGGTCATGATAGCCGAGTTGTTGGGTGGTCGGAATTTCGAGTCGAGAGACCCGAGTTTAATCCCCAGGTGGCAGTACCAATAAGTTTTTCAAAAAAACTTATGTACGAATTTCATCGCTGGCTTGGACATAAATGCGGCGACAGGCTCACCACCTGTCACGTTGTCCCGTAAATATCTTCGGTGGAAGGTGGGTCAAAGGGACTTAATTGTCTAGACTAGACCTCTGTCTACCCCTGTATTGGGAATTGCGTGAAGATATTTTTTTTTAAGTCACAAGGAATGCAGACCCAAGTTTATTTGATGTAATTGTTTTCCTTTTCCCTGCAATCCTAACATTGTCCCTTGGCAACTGGCAGTCTCTTAAAAAATGATCTCCATCACAATTGAAACATATTGGTCCCCTCCGTAGAACTGGTGAAGATTCTGGTTCCTTTTCAGCCAAATTTGAAATAACTGATGAACCCTGAAAATATACAATGTTGACGAAAATAACTAACTTAATTTTATTTCTTCACTTTAACACTTGTATGAAGCTGCTAGTTGTTTTAGTTTTAATTAATAATCTGCTAAAAACAATTAGGATTATTAAATTAAAGAGAAAAAAACCTTTGCTGAACTGTGGGAAGGTTGCATGTTCAAATCCCACCTGTGTCACTTGAAATTTTAAAAAACATTTTTTCTCTTTAGTTTAATAACAATAAGTTCAGCATAAATTATACACATTAAAATCAATAAACAATTCCATAATTCAGATTGTTTTATATAATTATCAATATTTTCAATCAATCATCATCTAGACACATTTTGTAATAACCATATCCAGTAAGATCACATGTATTTAAAGATACTTTAATTTATGTTTTTTTTAAATCATTGGAGACATGTCTCATGTTTTGATGAAATCGATAATAAATCTTTTGTCCTAGATATTAATATAAAATTTACACTTGTATTAAAAAAATAGTGTCAATAATTGTAATTATACTACTTACTTCCGTATACTTGGGAACATCATGTTTAACTTCATCACAAGGATCTGTGTCAACAAAAAATAGGTTCGCGGCAGTATCAACTTCTTGAGTTTTTGATAGTTCTAAATTTAAATCTTCGGGAAATATTTCTAATTCCAAGTCCGTATCATTATCTGATTCTATACTAGCAGTGTTTTCATTTATCTTCAGCAGATCAATAATAAGCATTTTTATTTTTTCTTTAAACTTATTTGCAAGTTCATTATTTTTAAAACGAACGGTTACGAGCGGAGTCCTATTCTCACATCCAATCACCCCAAATTCATTATTAGACGCAGGTGAGTCTATAGCTATGTCCTCATTTAAGATTATTGTTTCAGGGCAAACAACATTATTTTTTTGTAGTTTGTTAACTGTAGGTGTATTTATAGAGTCGAGTTCATCTTTATTATTTGTTACATTATCGTTTTCTGTTACCATAAGGTTGGGTGAACTTTTCCCTCCATTATGACTATTTGTTTCATTATTATAAGACTCATCAATAGAACTATTGATTTCTATTATATCTTTAATATTGTGATCAATAATAGATTGGCTCACGGTCAGTTCTGAATTGGTGGTGATCTCTAAACGTTTTATTTTGCTTTCTTTAGCTTCATCCTCACTACTGATTTCAATATCATCGTTATCTAACTCATAAATTATATCATTGACTCCAGCCTTTCTTTTGGACATAATTATAAAATATAAACATTAAACTAAATTTAATTTTAATAAGAGTTTTATACTAAATTAAAAGAATAGGATATATTAAAATTTTCTTCAAAAGAAACAACATGTATAGTATTATGACAAGAAAATTGACAAGTCAACAGACAATGATGCCAACTCCTACTAAATATACTTTTCTACAAATCCCAATAAATATTGAATAAAAACTCCAAAATTTTTGTTATTCACTAGGTATTAGAGATAATTTACAATATAATTTACAGGGGTAGACAGAGGTCAAGTCTAGACAATTAAGTCCCTTTGACCCACCTTCCACCGAAGATATTTTCGGGACAACGTGACAGGTGGTGAGCCCGTCGCCGTCTTTATGTCCAAGCCAACGATGAAATTCGTACATAAGTATTTGAAAAACTCATTGGTACTGCCAACTGGGGATCGAATTTGGGTCTCTCGACTCGAAATTCCGACCACCCAACAACTCGGCTATCGTGACTTACTTACAATATAATATAAAAAATCAAATTCAAATATAAATTAAAAATACATTTAAGTAGTATAAAATAGCTGTTGTATTTATGTGTGTGCATTTTTTTTAGTTCTTTCTTCAAATTCAATTTTTTATGATATGCATTTACGACCTCAAAAAAAAAATTTGTATAATAAGCCTTAGTTAAAATCTTAATAAATTAAATTATAAGTAAAATATCCCCAGTACGTCTTGATTCCCCGTAAATTAGAGGGAAAATCCTTTACGTTGGTATTACTGAGCACAGAGAACATTATAATATTAACGTAATGCTTATATACTCTTTTTAGAGAAGAGACGTATTTTCTGAAATAGGTTTGTGTGTACACGCTTCGTCGATACTTCTAAATACTTGTAATGCATTGAACGCGATACTCCATTATGCAATTCAGAATAGAAGAAGCGCACTTCAGTTGCTGTTTTTCCACCATCAAACCCACGTTTCAGAAGCATAAAGGAAATTGGGCAGAACGACTGCCATACACAGCTACTTTTGTAGAGAGTTTTATGTCGTGTGAACGAAATACCTTGGGACGAAGTTTGCCAAAGGCTGCAACAGCCGCTCCAATTCTGCTGTTAACGTCAATATCAAGGAGGCACTTGTTTACAAGCTTAAGCGAGTCATTACCGAGTTTAATGTCGAACGGGATCCTATGCAGTGTATCCAGAAGCATTACTTCGGTTTTCTTTGCTTAACATAAGTCTTTGTAGACCCTCCGGCGATTCCGCCACAAAACATACATTTTTTGCCTTCATAATCTCAGTGACAGTCACGTGAGACACTTTGGAGTGAGCTTTTAGTCTGGCTAGATTGAAGATCCCGCCGCCGTCGATACGTTACGGAATACGAAAACCCTTAGATAAAGTCTGCAAAGCCTCCCAAATTAGTACTGCAAAGTACAATGCAAACAGAATTGGGGCGAGTAAGCAGCCTTATTTAACGTCACACCTCACCGAAATGAACTCTGATTGTTCACCTTGTACGTTAAAACAACAGCGCATATCAACATGCAGGAGTCAGATCATTCTTACGAACTTTTCGGTGCATCCAGGTTCAGGGCACACTGGCAAAGCCTTTTTCTAAGTCAAAAAAACATAGCAATAATTGTTAACCTTACTCTCGACTGTTCCCTTGAAGATGGCGAATAGAGAAAATAGAAAATTACACGTGCCCCGATTAGGCCGGAAGCCAGACTGGATTTCGGGCAAAATGTCCGAACTGATGTTTGATGTCATGATTCGGGCAAAATTTCAATACTGAGTATACAAACTTAGCAAAATCTTGTTCCTGAAACCTGATTCACAAACGTTTAAAATTTAAACCTTAATATTATTATTCACGATCCACCTTAATCCAAGACGCGTTCAATCTTTAGAGTTTATTCCTATAGATTGAACGCGAAAACGCGCCACGAGTTTAGCCCCGTAACTCGACTCCCAGTATCAGTATATTATTTAAGTCGTGTTAGTATTAGTTGAGTCCGCATCTAGAAGTATCCTTCCAAATACTAGAAACGCATTGAACGCTATTTTCTATACTGAGTCTGCGGACGTCCCGGAAAAAATATACATTACATACTCTTTGTTATCTATGTATATATGTAATATCTATGGGTTTGTGATTTGTTTAGTGTTTTAGGTTATGAGTCTTCATAAAATATAAATATGTCGCTTTTTAAACTAGTGCACACTAA
This sequence comes from Sericinus montela, assembly GCA_029286605.1. Classification (NCBI taxonomy): domain Eukaryota; kingdom Metazoa; phylum Arthropoda; class Insecta; order Lepidoptera; family Papilionidae; genus Sericinus; species Sericinus montela. The sequence goes on from JAGSMR010000010.1 coordinate 5,466,768, forward strand.
CACCAAAAATGTGATTGTTCATTACAATAATTTACAAGTACTTGCTATTTCTAATCGCAAATTAAGTATTGTTCCTTCAATCTATGGTAAGTGTGATCGTTACTTGGTGTATTGAACACACCAATGGGTACCTATTATTACAAACAATTCATTCACTAATGTTATTTATAGATGGTAATCAAGATCCAGGTCCGAAATTCTTTTCTTCTGGAGTTCAAGCGCTCCTAAAACGCTTAACTAGACCAGATTTTGCTAAAGTTTTCCGCAAAAGAACAAATGCTAATCTTACTGTGCTCAGAACTCCAAAGTATAAGTTTTTGACAGATGAAGAATTAAATGCCGAGATCTCAAAGGCAAATAAGACAGCAGCGCGACTGCTTCAGATGCCACCAGTAGTTAAGGTTTGCTTGTATTGATGATCATAGCTTATAACTTAAAATTGATTTGCAAATCTTACATTTGAATATTAGAAATTAATAAAAATTAAAAATTGATTGTTATAGTTATCCAAATCAACTGCTGGATATAGGACATACTTGCTTTATGATCTATCAAAGTCCATTGTGGACCTGTCCCAAAAGAACAATTTGCTATAATTGTCACTGTTCAAACAGACATGTGATCATAGTACCAGGCATCTCACACCTTAGATGTTGGTGTCTATCACCAGTTTTTTTTGTGTAATGTACTGCACTATAACCAGAGCAGACAACCAATTTTAATTAAAGAAAGGTACAGATGTGTTAATATGTAAGAGAACAAAGATGGAATACCTCATTGCCTGTAATTAGTCTAGCTTTCTATACCTCCCAAATTTGAATATAATTATTGTTTCACTGCTTGGTAGCCAAATAGGTAAGACCTGCTTACCTGGTACTAACCCTGATTGACTCCTTAGAGAAAAGGAGTCTGAAGCTTAATTTATTTTTTAAATTTTATTTAATTTATTTATTTTCCTTTAGCTTGCCTCTTTCTTAGCAGATTCCACATGGAGAATGTTATTAATATGTTTACATTGTCAAATAATACAATATTATAATTAACTTTTTCCAGATCCATGAACCCATTAATGAGGTATTGTCAAAAGATCCTGCTTTAGTTGGATATGACACATCAAAATATTTATTCACCGATATAACTTTTGGTGTTCCAAATGAACATAGACTAATTGTTGAGCGGTATGTATTTTCTGTTACATACATACATACATAATGGCCTATTAAAGTCCACTGCAGGGCAAAGGCCTCTCCCATAGGGAGGATTTGTCATAATCGCCACTCTTGGCAAGCGGACTGGCGATAACAGTATTCAAAACTTTGCACCTTAGATACTGCTGCCCGTCTTTGGTCTGATTATTTTGGTCTGTGTTTTTAGAGATGGTTATCCTGCCATCTATGGGTTGCCATAACAATGTTTAAGCCTGTTTCCCTTAGGTGTCTCTTGCAACACCCACAGAAGGAAAGAAAATTGCCACATGGCTAATTATTTTTTATTATAAGCCTATTAAAAATTACTAATACATCTTTCCTAAGTCTAATGTATAAGAATTTAAACTGAAACTGGAAAAATTCATATATCAAGGTGTATGATAATGGGCCTACCAATCCACTTGCCAAGCGTTACATAAAATTCTATCAGATTGGGGGAAGCCTGAGTTGACTATGATCTTTCAGAGGTTGTTATGTATGTTAATTTTATAAAATTTTAACATTTTTTATATATTTTATTTATTTAATATTTTGTGTACACAGTAGACACAAAAAATTGGATATATAATTATAAAGTTAATTACCCCAATTCTCTGGGGGAGGGCACTCTAAGGGCGGCAACGCATCTGCTATGCCTCTGGTATTACTGGTGTTTATGGGTGGTGGTAATCAATTACCATCATGTGAGCACCTGCTAGTTTGCCTCCCTTTTCTATTAAATAAATAAATAAATATGAGACTATTATGTATTTAATATACATAAATAAATTATGTAAATTGTTATGGTCATGAATAAGAAACAATATCGGTTTTTTGAATATTTTCGGTTACTGATCTTTACAATACAAGCTATGTTGCATGTGTAAATATCTCTTGCTAATTGATTCACTTAGACTCCCTTATCCGAAATTATTCCTAACTTTTATAACTCATTTTACGATTTTTGATAGATTTTTATTTTGGATATCCTATAGTTTCGGTGGTATATATAATAAACATGTTGTTAATCTTTGAAGATAGTAAAGAAAAGAATATAGTAATTCAACAAGAAAAGGCAGCCAGCATTCTTGGTGCTATGCCATGGGGAGGAGCAGGGCTGTATGATTACTGTAGTTTTTAGTTAATAGGCTTTGTAAATATAAACAATTTTGTATGTGTGAATAAAGTATATCTGTCTTCTATTAAAGAATATAATTTGTTAAAAAAAACTACATTATACATCTTAGTTTACGAAATATAAAAATAGTTTAGTAATTAAAATACGCGACAAAACTATCCTATCTGAGGCACGCCAGCTAAACGACTTGGGCTTTGTAGCCGTGGCTTAGAGACCTACAGTGAACCAGAAAAATACACATGTTTGGCACCTAGCGAGGATTGCTGGTCCGAGGTTTTTACTTTATGTGTCTGATTATCTGAGTAGTTGTCTGAATCGCTCTCCTAGGTCTCCACAGACGACTTCTCGTCGCGGCGGAAGAGGAATATTTGAATTGCGACTTCTCAAACCATTTCCTTCCTCCGCATCTCTTTCGGGGACCAACACATAAGCATGTTAGTAAAAGTTTGGTATGAGAGATAAAGCATGAGATTAAAAAGAATACAGGACACATGACATCATTGCGAAAGGGTGAAAAATTGTTCTTTGGTATATAGTGTGGCAAAAAAGATGTAGTGATAAAATTTGAGAAAGGTTCGCTTAGAGGGTTTGCGCATGTAGAGAGAATGAATGAAAAGATAAATAAGGTGAGAGTTAATAGATCTCTGTTGGAATTTGTAGTCCAAAACGAACGTTTCTTAACCAAGTTTACTTTAATCAAATAATGTACTATAATAATAAAATAATATATAATAAAATAATCTACTTGCATGATACTGATTGTAGTGGACAAAACAACCTCTCTGTCTACCCTTTTGTAATAGAGGCATAATGTTTGTTTATAACTCCAAATGTTACGAATTGCCTTGTGATTTGTTTGAATTTTCAGAAATCCTGATGGCACTCTGCAAGCCTGTGATCATGACATAAGGAAAAGACTTAATCAGGTTAGTTAATGTTAAGTTATTAATTGATGACAATACAATGGTTGTGTTATTAGTTGCAAAGATTTTTTTATCTTCTCATACATTCAGAGTTCGACTCACATTTTACTAGATTTTATTATGCGAAAAAGTCACTGTAGCCATGTGGTTGGGTGATCGGAATTCAAGTCAAGAGACCGGAACTCAAACCCAGATGGCAAGCTCGTACCAGTGGGGTTTTTTAAAAATTTATTTACGATTATTACTTATATATTACTTCAATATCTTAGGCGGCTACGGGCTCTCCGCGAGTCACGTTATCTCAAAAATGTTGTCGGTGGAAGGAGGGCCGAAAGGACTTAATTGCCTAGACCTCTATATACTTCAGTATTGGAAATGGCGTGAAGATTTTTTTTTGTGACAGGTGTTCAGCCTGTTGCCTGCTTAATGTCCAAAACAACTATTGCATAGTCGTTCGTGCTTAATTTTCGCAAACACTCGGACTTGTACAGCTTTTCTTCTGGAGATTGTACTCGAGGTCTCTCGATTCGAATTCAGATTGCCCAACCATTCGGTTCTAATATCTATACATGAAACGACAATATATCATGCACTTACTTAAGTTATTGAATAACATTCTCGGTGGACGAGTGCCGTACACACCGGTTCTAATGGTGTCGCCAGCACTGACGTCCCGGGTTCGACTCTCAGACGGATGTCAAAGTAGAACACTTTTTATATTTTCATGGGTTTGGGTGTTTGTGGTACCTCCTTGTTTCCGATTCCATAACACAAGTGCTAGTGCTTATTTTGGGATCGTAACAATGTATGTGTTGTTGTCCTTACTCTACGTACATACATACATTAGTAAGGACAACAACACATACATTGTAAGTGTATAAAAGTAACTTACATACATACGTAAGTGTATAAAAGTAAGTAGATAATATTCAAGTTATTTGGGGAGTTTAGTACATGATAAAATTGAGAGATACGCGTAATGATAATTATTACATTTTCGTATTCGTAAATTTAGTTAATTACATTACATATTCTAGGGCTCATCTGAAAGTTAAAGTACATTTTTCAGATATACTTTCCCATGCAGGGTCGCAAAGTAAGGGAACCACTAATGTTTGCTGATGTAGACAAATTTAATAGCTTGCTGGAAACAGAAAAGTATGAGTACATTTTGGACCGGGCTTGTATACAGTACGAACCAGATGAACCTTCGTACCAAAAACTTACAAGCATTACATACCAGCATGTGGATATGAGGACAAATTTCAACCTTTTGAGGTAAAATTTTTCATGCTTTTGTTCTGGTTATTATTACCATAACAATGAAAACTAGATTTACCAGACTAATCTGTTAAACGCCATTTGATTACTGGAGATTTCGTATAAATGAATACATTAAAAAAGCGGTTTTAACATAATGTTAGCTTTAGAAACAAAACTCGTTCGCAGACAACTTGTTTCATTCAAACAAAAATAAAACAAAATAAAACTTAGCAACCAAAATTCAACATCAATAAGAGATGACATACATTTTTTTAAATTAATTTAATCAGACCGTTACAGTCAATAAAGGATTTATTAACTGTAACGGTCTGATTAACCTAACATTCCAAAATCGTGGCTACTCATTTATAGGATTTTTGCAGCCATGGCCACTAAAATGATACTATAAAATAATGATTTCTACCTTCAAAAGCTTTTCAATCATAATCAATAAAATATAATTCACAGATCAACAAGACATTTTGGCCCGCTGGTTTTCTATCTTACTTGGCATCAATCTATGGACAATCTCATGCTGGAATTATTACAAACAGGTATTATAAGAGAGGCGGTGTTGTTGATGGGATTAAGGCAAGCTATACACGGAGACATTTCTAAAGCTGACAAAGTTAATGATCTGGTGCCACAAGTAAGTAAACCTTATTGTTAGGAATATATAACTTTTTAAGCTCTGTGTAAAGTAACTTCATACAGATAGTGTGGACGCTACTTCAGTTTTCTATGTCAGCACTACTAACTTAAATAAATAAAAAAAAATTAAATTAAAGTACATTCACGCAATTCTTAATATAAGGGTAGACAGAGGTATAGTCTAGACAAATAAGTCTCGTCGACCCACCTTCCACCGAAGATATTCAGGACAACGTGCAAGGTGGTGAGCCCGTCGCCGTCTCTATGTCCAAGCCAACGAACGATATAATTCGTACATAAGTTTTTTGAAAAAACCCATTGGTAAAAGCCTGCCACCTGGGGATCGAACTCCAACCGATATTCCGACCACCCAACCACTCGGCTATCGTGACTTTTGTCACGTATTTCAGTCATATATTTTTCATTTTAGATCCTACCCACACCAGTACAACTGACAAAGCCTGAAAATTTATCAGAAGAAGATATCCATCTTGATACCAAATGTATAGATTGCATAGCTGAGTACATTGCGAACAATTCCGCCATGAAAAGTCAACAAGAACTAGCTTTGCAGGGCTTTAGAGAAGATCACCAGCAATTGGTAGACCTTAGCCGTGGTTTGAGGAAGGCGCACGGAAATGCATAAATTTAATTAGCGAAAGTTAACATTTAGTTAAGCATAAATTGTTTATTTAATTGATAATATAGGAGCGAAAAATTACAAAATTTTAATGTGTTTTATTGTAAATATTATATAAATGTTAGTACAAATTGTTATCACAAAAATAGCTTATGTTGATGATAAAAAATTCTCTTCGACCTCGATATTTTTCACCTAAGGGTGCGTCCAAATCGGGCGACCAATACCCAACCATTCTGCTTTAGTGGCTGTACATTAAAGACATGTATAGATCAGAACAACATCACATATACTAATCTGATTCCAAAGTAAGCGCTTAAAGCATTTGTAGTATGGAATCAGAAATAATTAAGGTACCACAAACACCCAGACCCGTGGACGTAGAAAAAGTGTTTTCTACGTTGACCCGACCTTAAAAATAGCCTATGTTGATGATAAAAATTTCCCTACGACCTCGATATTTATCTGCGTCCAAATCAGGCGAATGCGCGCAACGCTCGTGATCAACGCGCGTGCGTGTTAAGTTCGCGCGCCATTCCACCAACTACCTTCCGCGCCTCGTGTATTTTGTTATTACCGAAGGCTGTATACGTATTAACAAGGAATGGACAAATGAGAATTTTTTGAAAAGGTACTAACATACACAGTATGTAAGCGAACGAAACTTAAGCAGTAAGCGTACGGCGCGAGCGCACTGTGTGCGCTTTGTGTAAATGCGCTAAAGATGCGCGCAAAGCAATTGTAGTGACTGTACGCGACTGGGCGCATTCGTCAGATTTGGACGCACCCTAAGACAAAAAGGTCACAGAAGTTAATTTAAATCGTGTCGTCCCTAACCGGTGTTCTGGATGTTTGCTCGGCCTATATTTAATTAAAGTTATAAACTTTATCAAACAACCACAGCAGTCCAAGGTCACCTAGTAAGGACTATTTCTAAAGAAATAACTTCACGCCATTCCCAATACTGGGGAGACTGTGGTGCATTGGACCGATCAAAAACATTTTTGGTTTTCACCAAAAATTTTTGGTGAAAACCAAAGGTGAAAGGTCCTGATACTGTCACCTTCTTTATGCCAACTATATAAATCGTAAACAAGTTTTGAAAAAACCTCATTGATACGAACTTACCACCTGGGAATCGCACTCCGGTCACTTGAATCAAATTCCGATCACCCAATCTTTTGGCTATCGTGCCTTTCTCTTACGTCATGTTAAATAACGATGATATAAATTTCGTAAGGGTGTAGTTATCTAACGCTACTAAAGAAAGAAATAAGTTTATTTATCCCTACAACCAGTAATAAATTATGACATAAAATATTAAAACTAAACACAGAAAAAAAGACAACTATAATTTTCAAAATAAATTATTGGGATGCAGCAACAAAACGTATATATATACGTATATATATATAGGGATGACATCACATACATTGCTCCGATCCCTATCTAAGATGTTGAAGCACTTGTGGTACGGGAATCGGAATCAACGAAGGCACCACAAACACCCAGACCCGAGAAAATAAAGAAAGTGTTTTTTTCTACATTGACCCGACCGGAATCGAACCCGGGACCTTAAGATCGCAACATCCTGAAAACCGGTGTTTACGCCACTCGACCACGGAGGTCGTCACAAAACAAAAAAATGTATTAATTAATAGGAATTAATTGATAGCTAAAATAGATGGAATACAGGAGAGGTTTATGTCCTGGGGAACGGATAAATACTGAAAAACTGTTAAGTAAGTTGAATTTCGAACCTGTTTATGAGTGGTTTTAGATTATTAACTATGGTCAATGAGGTTTATTATATATAATAGTGATCAGATCAGTTCGATCTCTGGTCCAGACCGGGAATTGAACCCGAGACCTCAGAGCTGTCCACTCGTCCTAGGAACGAAATCTGTGGTCGTGAAAGGAGCAGGAATTAAGACACCTAAATTCTGAGAGCATAGAAGCCGACTGCAGACGAAATAGCGCGAGCTGCGGTACGAGTGAGCTAAGTATCACATCTTAGCTCACTGGTACCGCACGAACGTCAATTTAAATAGTACTTACACGTCACATGACTTGCACTCACAATTCGTATCGCTACATTATAATGTCTATTCGATCACTGCGCTCCATGTGCTCGCACGTTCATCGCAAAATCGGTTACGTCAGTCACCTGCCAGCACACGAAACGCTCGCTATAGTCCATGTATATATATTGTTATATGATGTATAGTTGTGTAGTCATATGTATATATATTGTTTATCCGAAACGAAGCAAGCAGTATTTATTGGCTGCCTTATTCGACTTGGTTTATACGTTCACGCTATAATCTGTAGACAAAGTCAATTAGACAGTGACAAAATATTTTGGTAATTTTACATGAGTTTTTATAGAAAATGCCTTTTTATCGAAAACCAAGACATTTTATACCACTGTCCATAGCATCAGACAAGAAAGCTGTCAAAAATACACTGCACCATTCGATATTCACATCGAGATTTGACAAATACCTCGGAGAATGGAAAAACGATTTGAAACATGGTTAGCATCAAAATATTTACCTTCTGTACTTCTACTTTTACTGCAGCTTTACTAACTTACTAGCTTACAGGCAAAGGTTTGTTTCTTACAAACGGTGGGAAATTATACGAAGGAGACTGGTATAATGGTTTCAGGTAAATGGCTAATATTTTTTTCGACTTTGTTTATTGTACAGAACATAGCCAATTAATTACCTGTAAAAATCAAAGAATATCTATATGACAACATTCTTGTTTAATTATCTTCTCAGACATGGTTTTGGATCTCTAAGCTATCGACTTCCAAATGGCACTTTTCGTCTCGAATACCGTGGGGACTGGGTGAAGGGCAAACCTGAGGGGGTTGGCTGGTATTATTATAAGAACGGTGAAATATATTTTGGCTTTTGGAAAAGAGCGCGTCGGCATGGTTATGGCAAGATGTGGTACGCTGATGGAACTGTGTATATTGGATACTGGAATATGGATAAAAGAGAAGGCTTAGGCATGTTCGTGGAAGGTAAAATTAATTGATATATTTATATAACGCAATTTGATTGATTTTTAAAGCATATTTAATTAACTTCTCTTCAATTTAATATTATTATTAAGTCACATTAGCCGAATTGGGTGGTCGAAATTTCGAGTCAAGAGACCCGACTTTGATTCCCAGGTGGCAGGCTTCTACCTATGGATTTTTTAAAACTTATATACGAATTATGTCGTTGGCTTAGACATAAAGACGGTGACGGGTTCACCAACTGTCACGTTGTCCCGAAAATATCTTCGGTGGAAGGTGGGTCGAAGGGACTTAATTGTCTAGACTAGACCTCTGTCTACCCCTGTATTGGGATTTGCGTGAAGATATTTATATATTTATTATTATTTTATTTCTCTTCAATTTAATCACATATTTATAAAAATTACTTCATGGTCTTGAAAAATCCACAGCAGGATAAAGGCAGAAATCCACGGACAGACAAGAGGATTATGAATTCATTTAATCTTATTAAAGAAAATTAGTAACTTTTTTAAATTTCAGTGAACGGTAATCGTTATGAAGGTAATTGGAATAACGATTTGAAGAATGGCTTAGGTCGATACTACCACATGAGCACAGGTCAGTTACAAGAAGGTTGCTGGATGAACAGTTACTGTGTGAAGTCGATGATGTTGGATATAAATGTGCGTCAGTTCTGTATCAGACAAACACAATATCCTATTCCTGAGGTATGTTAACTTAATGCACCATTTGTTTTTCTTGTATAAAGACCTTGAAAAGGTCAGAGAAACGAGGCTCAGAGGTTAAACTTCTTCATCTGAAACTTCAATTTAATAACACTAAGATGATGACATCAAGGTTTCTTTAAGATTTTTGAGAAGAGAAGATTTGGTAGTTACTCGCCAGATCGGGTGTTCATGACCTTGGGAGGACGTCGCCTCTATGAATTAGTGTTGACGAAACGAAACCAGTTTACCGTCCACGATAAACTAGTTCATAAATGATATAGAAATAAAATAAAATAATGTAATGTTGGCGTGAAATCATACATGAAATCATTTTCCTAAAACAATTAAATTTTCCACAAGTTTACATCATTTGGTTTAATCCGTCTATAGTTTATTGAATGAACCTGAACGATTAGTGAGTCTTTGTAACCACATATAATCATTCCGTTCCGTTGTAGTTGATCCTACTATGCGAAATCAAGTGTCGAAACAGGTTCTAGTCGAACAGTTGATGCCAAGTAAACAGTCTCAAAAAAAACGGTTCCTTCATTCAAAGCCCACCTTTTCTATTTATGCATTTAATTGGAAAACTTAGAACGAATTACGCGATGTACGGTGCTGTTTCCAGAATTGTCCGCCACTCGCGAGCTTCTAGTATGGAATTCCTAGATTCCATCACATTCTTTTCAAAAAATTATAAAAAATTCAGGAAAAGTTTGGGAATCCCTGCAAGTCTCTTGTCACAGTGATTTTTTTCATATACAGTCATTTTTCTTGTTAGGGTTGAAATTTGTGTGCTCTAAAACGTCACTAGTTTTATTACTATTTCAGTAAAAATTTTGTTTTTAAATTGAAATAATTCTAGGAAACTCTTCACAACTCGAGACGACTCCTTGAAGAGAGTGAGCTTTGGTTGAATCAGAAAATTGGCAAAATTGATAGACAATTACAAAACTGCATTGATTAAATGTAATATATCTTTATTTTATTGCATTCATCATCGAAACGTCAAATATAACAGTGTAAATTAGCTACTTTACAGGACATTTTTACAACCTTATTCTAATAAACAGGTATTGACAAATTTCATTACTATGTCATTGATATATCACAGAGCAATTAATTTTATTAAATTAAATAACTCTTACATATTATTATCTTTTATTTCGCCATTTAGATATACATTAAAAATCATTGACAGTTTTATGTTATTCACATACGACAGCTGTCACCGTTTACAACTGACATTACACATTACATTGACATACAGATTTGATTGATTTGATTTGAATAGTCAATATTTGTCACTAAATAAATAAAAGTAATGAATACGTACTATGCATAAGTCAGCTGAAATGAAAAAAAGATAGTAAAAAGTACTAAAAGAAGAAATAAAATAAAGAAACTGTTTGAGTCACCAATAACAATACTACTTTCAGTTTTGTTCAATTTAGGCTACTTATATTTATTTAATTTTGTGTTTGTGTGACCAAGACAGACCAGACATCAAGAAATTGGTACAAGATTTCTTTGATGCAAAAATCTTGGAAGACGAAAACGATCAATTCTTTTTTTAATAGCATCAACATCGTCAGCTATTTATCATTTCGTAGGTGTCCAAAACATTTCCATAAGTTGTATGTATGTAAAATGTGAAATATATGAACAATTTAACATTTCCGAATGTAAATTTTTACGTCAATTATAATTTAAACACGTGTAAATTATTAAATAAAAACGTCTATATAATATTTCTTAGCTCGTTTATCATTTTATGTTGTCTAAATATATAAAGAAAATTTAAATATTATTTATATATGGATATTTCAGTGGAACGTAGCCATTTAGGTATTCTTTATTTAGACTCTTCAAGATCACAATATGGCTCCCTCCTCATCGGCATATTGGCATAGGTCTGTACTATAGTATCTTGTATACAAGATATTAAATTTTGTAAACAAAACGATATCACTAAAGGTTTATGCTTAAATCCATAAAATATGTTACGTATAACGTATTATTAACGTTATAAAATAGAATTATGTAAACTATATTGGATTGATAAATGTGTCAAATAATTTCGCGAATGATTGAAAATAATATTATTTTTATAGAAGATTTGAACAAATAAAAACAGTTAACTGAATTTCTCGCGATAGAATTTTGTATGTAACACGAGGTCGCGCAAACCAGGTTGCTAATGATAACATTGTATGGTAACGGTAAACATCGTCGAAGCTACATTGAAAAAATACGCTGAATAACAGTTAACATTAGTCACATAGTGTGCTAAATCTATAATATTAATTATCTTTAACTATAATTTTAATTAGGCGAATGAAAAAATTATTTTATCACGAAATTATTCAGCTTTTTATCAACTCCGTTCTGTTTACTTCTAGCTGTCCTTTCACTTTGAACACACGGCAAATGTTAGTAAATTTCAGAAACTAATATGAAATATTGTGACAAATAATATGCATAACACTGAATAGAGAGTCTGTTGGGGAGTGTTTAGGAGATTCGAATCCTTTTGTCAAAGAGTTTGTATAAGCACAGGTACCTTTGGCTTAAGATTATATTAAGTTAAAATTCGTTTTTAATAATATGTAATGTAAAAAAGGAAGTAAAGGAAAGCTTATACAATAATTGGGCGGTAAGTAGAATTCCATAAAAATTCATCAGGCCCTTGCCGAGAGCGTTCGCGGATTATACCGCAGGTGCGATTGACATTAGGGGCGTTAGCGAGACATCATCCCTTTTGTTGAGAATAACTCTATGCTCTCTGTGAACACAGGATGTCTTCTTTTAAGATCAAATTTTATAGCCTAGTGTTTACAGTTGCAGTGTCACTCGTTCACATGAATGCCTTGAACGCATGATGTCATACTAAGTTATAGAATTTATTTTGTCGCGTTCTCCTCGTGGTTCGTTTATCGTGAGCCAGTGGTCAATCGGCTGCCGTTGAGCACTATCAATAAGTACATCACTAAGTACTTGCACTATACATATAAACGTGTACATATTTCTGTTATTACTGTAGTATCTATTCAGCAATAAATCTATATAAAACCTTAATTAACTATTTATAAAATCACTACTTTTGTATATAATGAGCGTGAACAACTTAAATATAATTAAGAACATTCCGAGACAGGACATACGTAATTGCCGATCAAACGACTCTACTTTGATCCAATAACGTCAGATTGTTCATCCGTCCATCATGATCGCCCATCTCTATCTGCTCCTTCAACAATTCAAGCTCCTTTATACCCGTCACCGTCACCTCATATTTGTGCGTCGCCAGTGACATGTAGAAATGTATCGCGAAAGCTAAAAATACTATCATAACGGGTATAAGTACGACGCAGGCTGACCAGGCAGCGGTTTCGCTCAAGTCGTAGAACTTCACCCAGCACAGTATCGCGATTTCCACGAGGAATAGAATGAGACCTAGTAGGGTGGAAAAGGCCCAAGCGATTTCGATGTACCAGTGGAGACGCTCGTGCGGTGATTCGTGGACCAGTGATATGCTGTGCAGGTTGCCGATTGCCTCGATGTTAGGCAGAATGCAGGTGCTAATCATAAGCGCTAGCATGTGCACGGCAACGAGTAGGGTGGTACAAACTGTGAAGGCGACCAGCATAGCCGGGGGCACTCTCGTGTCACTTGGTGGGTTCAACTGCACCTCAACCATCGCTACCTGTGGACAAATGAGTGACTTTGTGAATAACTTAGATTATTTAAACACATTAAAAATGACTTTTACTAATTCCACATATATTTATACCACCACATATATATCGAAAGTTTTTTTATTACAGTTGACACTGTACAGTTACAACCTTTGATAATGCCATAAAGGCGAAACCGGTTAGGTATTTTAATATAAATATATGTGGAATTAGTAAAAGTCACTTTTAATGTGTTTAAAGGTGAAGTTCCATCAAGAGACAGAGAAAGAGATTTGAGTGAAAAAAGTGGTAGACATCTTTCAAGAAAATGGCAAAACCAGTTTTTTTTTGTTTTTATGTCAGTCTCTGTCATCATTTAAGGCGTAACAAGTTGCAATTTCAATAAGGTTGTGTATTTATAATGAGCTTCTGATGAACAGAGTGAGATGCCTTTTAGGTACTTCCTAGAAAAATCGGCGTAAAAACTTTATTTTTTTCTTTCTATCACTTTCAATCTTTACGGTGGATATGGTATAGAGATGTTCTTATGTCACGACAGTATTACAGGATCGAATTAATGTTCTAATGCTATGTGGATACACAATTGGCTAAAATTATTGTTTCATTATTAAGTCAAGTCATTAAGTAATTATTATGATAATTCATGATGGCTGAGTGGTTGGGTGATCGGGATTCGCATCAAGACACCCGAGTTCAACCCTTCCGAAATCTCTTGTAGCTAAAATAAAACAGAGCTATCTGCGTCAATGCTGCATATTGCGAGTTTAATGTTGTGTATGCATGGAAGCAAAAACACGGTCGTCTATAAATCCTAGTTTTATTATTACAGTAACTATATAACATAATGTTATATATTACAGTAACTAGCCACATAATTAATTATAATTAAGGAGGCAAAGGTAAATTTTGCTATACATCTTAATTTATGACAAGATATGTACAACTCACTGTCATATTAAAATTCTCTCTAGAAGTTAATAAATATGTAACCCTAGGTACCTCGACTTTCTGAACGAGTTACCATATTAAGAAAATAACAGAAAGCAAAGGACATTCTGTATATCCGTTCCTTCCGATTTGTCTATACTATTGAATTGAAGAAGTATGTGCAGCGCGCGGGCGGCGTATGAAAGGCGTGCGAACTTAAAATGCACGCGAGCAGAACGCGAGCGGCGCATTCGTCAGATTTGGACCCTTACGTTAGTGGCGCTTTTATTATTACAGACGAAAAACATAATTTTTAATAAATAGCCTTATCAAATACTTTATACGTTTCTACATCACATGCAATCGTAATAAAATTAATGACTGTTAAAATGTCACGATAGGCCGAGTGGTTGGTTGGTCCGAATTTCGAGTCAACAAACCCGAATTCGAACCCCAAGTGGCACACTCGTACCAATGGGGTTTTCAAAAACTGATGTACGAAAAATATCGTTGGCTTGGACATAAAGACGGCGACGGGCTCACCACTTGTCACGTTGACCCGAAAATATCTTCGGTGGAAGGTTCGAAGGGACTTAATTGTCTAGACTAGACCTCCGTCGACCCCTGCATTGTGAATTGCGTGAAGATATTTATTTATTTTATTTTATTAATGCCTGTCCAATACCATAGCGAATCCCGATAGCAAGGCGGATGTTTTACTGGAGGCCTTGAGTTTTGCTCGACTGAGTTGCAGCTTCCTCCAGGATAAATATGCAGGCGTGTGGAGCGCATCGTCCGTCTGAATTGGTGTTTCGCCCGACATCACGCACTTGTGCTGTTAAAAAATAAACACGTATATTAAAGAAAAGAAAAGTTAAGGATTATGGAATTAGGCAATGTTTCGAGATGTCGAAATGTGCATGCGTATTTGGTACGAATCGTGAATATGAAAAGAATGAAACATTTTCGATAATTTGCTATATTTCTCTCGCGATATAAACTATGATATTGTGGGAAAATATGAACAATTTATACTTCGAAATGCTAAACGCGACTTGCAACCAAACATATGAGGTTCTAAGCTGGTAGGAAAATGTTGGTGAGCTATAGTATTGGATGGTTTTCAGGAAATCATCTGAAACTTTGGTTTGGAGGATTAACTGGATATAAAAACCCACCCATGGTGTATATGTAAGAATATATTTTTATAAAAATATGTATACATATTTATCAATTTTCGATATTTACAAAAATAGAAAAAAAAATAATGCTCGCCGACGCTCCGTATGGGTTATAATAAATAAATACATACATATATGGATAGGGACAACATCACACAAATTTCTCCGATCGACTCTCATTGGGATCGGAGCAATTTGTGCGATGTTTAATAATGCTAAAGCACTTGAGGTGCTGGTGCTGGAGGACTCGAGAAAAAGTGGGACCTCGAGATGGTGGGACCTCGAGATCGTCAATTATTATATGACTACAATGACATGACATTTTAAAACTAATGCGTAAACTGGGTGTTGAAACAATAAATTAATAAAAGAAGAACTGGATAGTATTATGGGAACAAAGTTCCAAACTAACAGCTTTTCACTAAATGCATATAAAAGTATATATGTAGTTTTGTGTTTGTTTGTTCTGGCTAATCTGTGAAACGGCGATTACCGGTTTAAACAACACTTTCACTGGCCGATAGCTGATTTTATAAGAAGTTACTAAGGTTACTTTTATTTTAGAAAAATATGGTTCCCCATTAAGTGTCAAATAGCGCGCAAAACCGCAGGGAGGAGCCAGTATATTTTATGAAATTTATGATTTTGATTCTTGATGAATTTGAAATGCGAAAGGTTAATACCACAGCACAATGTTTAAAAATAACAATGATGATTATGACAATATGTGATACACAATTGATCAATGGTTTAGGAAATAATGTAAAAGTTTAAAACACTATAATATATGAAATGTTTTTACTGATATAGTGTTAACAAAAATATATATTACAAGGAGACCTCATTCACTCATTCTCTACATGCATCAAGAGACTCATTCACTACATACATAATTTTGAGAGCACTAGACTTAATTCTTTGAATGTCAATAGTCCATAATAAAGTAAAAAAACAATAATACAACCCTTTAAATTTTTAAAAACTTTTTTAAAAAAAAACTTTGTTTTGTTTTAAAAAACCTTGGAGTAATAGTAGAGACAGTCCCTCATGATAGCCTTAATGACCATGGTTTTACTCTAAGAGCCTAACATGGCATTAATGCAACTAATTACAATAAGCAGAACAGAAAAATTAATACTATACTGACAGACATGAGACAAGCTCAGTGTCTGATTTTAATAACAAAAATTTTCCATTATCCTTTCATCATAACAATAAAATTTCTGTTATTTCAATTGATCAAATACTATAACAGAAAAGTCAGAAGAGAATCGGTCCAGTGCAATTATATGACATTATATGAGATTATTGTTATCTACTTAAGAGAAAATCCATTTTCACATGTCATCAAATCAATTGTCCATTCAACTGGCTGATTTTATTTTGTTTGTAATATTCAGACAATTTTTGTATGAAAGAAGGTTTTTGCAAAATACAGCATGTATTAATAATGATTACATGATTACAATTTTACATAAATATGTAAAATGTAATGATTACAATTATATGATTACAATTTTACATAAATATGTAAAATGTAAAATAGTAATCATTATTAGTGAGAAAATAAAAAAAAACACTCAGTTTTTCCCAAAGTACTGATTTTTTTTTTGCTGTATTAATCTTTAATAAATATTAAAGCTAAACAAATAAGTGGACTAATGAAAAAGATATAAAAACTTGTTTTGTGTGTTTGAGTCTAATTTTCTTAAAAGCAACTCCAACTCCACCTTTATAGATATTAATAAACAAGGCCATGGTAGAAAACTGAAGGAAGAAAGTACAAAAAATAATTTACTCTAATATTTTTTCACCAAATAAAAACATGAGTTAACTAAATATGTAATAAAAAGAATATATTTTTTCTTATAGGGGGATGTGTAAATTCTGCTCACCAGGAAATAGGAGAATATCAGCCTATACTGATGGCTGATATTCACCTATTTCCTCCTTAAATTCTCTCAAAGAATATTTGACAGAATGATAAAAATAACAACTACAACACAGAAAGACACAGAAAAAATAACATGAAAGAAAGATAAAAATGTGAAAACAATATACAACAATAACCTAACTTTGCACTAATTTTAAAAGTGAAACAATAATGATTAAAAGCTGTTTGCCAACCCCATTACATTATACACTCACTTTTTAACAAAAGAAAAATAGTTGCAGTGTCCAACTTCAATGCAGCGCAACCAAGTGTTTGCTAGAGAATTTTTAAAGATTCACTAGAGAGGAAAAAAATATAAAATTAGCAATTGAATTACAAAATACAAAAGTAAATTTAAATATCATGTCCGAGATAGTAAAAATTAAATTAAAGATAAATAAGCATCACAAGATTTCATCACATCATTTCAAAGAGTGTCTATTGTAGAGCAAGTGTTATGAAGTTTGTTTATATTACATGCATTTGTATGTAGCAGTACTTAAAACTGGTGATAGACAGAAACATTATCATAGCACTGAAGATGCATTACAACAAAAGAAATGCTCGAAATCAGAATGCTTTTAAATTGTCATACCTTATTCAAATTCGGACACCAGTTATTAGAATGACTGTCGCGACGGCCTGGATGCGCGTAAAAGTAATTATTTCCAACTGTACTGGCTGACCAAACCGACATACCTAAATAAATTGCACGACAGTCCTTCAACTAGGCTTCAAGTTGTCGTTGCGAGGTCACCAAAACGGTGATTTTAAGGTCTTATAGAGATATCCATAGAAAAGATTTTTAACACTATAAATATTAAAATAAACTTTGATTAGAGTTCTACATATGTTAAGACGTTGATCAAGATAATTTGTATAGTACAGACGGAAACAGAACATAAAATTGAAGTTTTTAGTTTTGACACTGATTAATGTAACGATTGTAAATAATATTGACAACCGTCAAATATCAAAGGCTGCATAAGGTAACACAGAATATGAAATGTCCAACATAGAATAACTATGTAACGTCTACAGACAATAAAATAAGAAGCAGTTAATATCGATTTGTTGAATATAGCATTAATATTAAGATCAAGATCTAATTTAATCTTACATTAAATAATATCCATTGTCGAGTGGCGTACACCCCATTTGACTCTAAGATTAGTCAGTGTAGAAAACCACTTTTTTAATATTGTCTCCGGTCAACGTGTTTGTGTCTTATCGTATACTAGCTCGAAAACGTTCTTGTGATTCGACTAATAACGCTGACAAAAAATCGTGACCTGTTAGTCGCTAGAAGGCCTGTATAGTTGAGTAGATTCTTACATAGATACTGTATAATACATATATATATATATATATATATATATATATATATATATATATATATATATATATATATATATATATATATGTATATATATATATATATATATGTATATATATATATGTATATATATATATATATATATATATATATATATATATATATATATATATATATATATATATATATATATATATATATATATATATATATATATATATATATATATATATATATATATATATATATATGTATATATATATATGTATATATATATATGTATATATATATATGTATATATATATATGTATATATATATATATATATATATGTATATATATATATGTATATATATATATATATGTATATATATATATATATATGTATATATATATATGTATATATATATATATATATGTATATATATATATATGTATATATATATATGTATATATATATATATGTATATATATATATATGTATATAGTATATATAGTATAGTATATATATATATATATATATATATATATATATATATATATATATATATATATATATATATATATATATATATATATATATATATATATATATATATATATATATATATATATATATATATATATGTCAGTTAGTTTAAGTATTTTAATGTTTAAAAAATATGTATTATGACTTTCTTTTTTTTCATAAGAAAGTACACAAGTGTATAATTTTTTTTTATGGAAATATTTAAAGACTTAGTACACTTGGGCTGCGTGGCATTTCAGCTACCAACAGCAATCATCATCAATTGCAGTTTGCAAATCGCATTCGCGTGTTATGTTTTTTAGTCAAATACGCATCATAAAGTAAATAACAGCAGTTTTTTCCCTAATTTATTAGAATTAAATAATTAACGTTGTAACATTAATGTTATCGTTAAATCTCTTGAAGTTATTCACTACATCCAGTATGATAATTGTCCGAGTTGCGACAGATCGAGAAAGAAAGAAACAGAAATAACTATCTGACTCACTCTTATAACACTTTTGTAACGGTATTGCGTCCGTACGGGAGTGTCCAAGAAAGTCGAGTGTACGGCAAACGAAAAACGAGAATGATAACCGAGTGACAAGCAAGTGGTGGAATTACTTAGATTGTGGATAATGTAGGTCGGGTTTGTTTGGGTTTAAAGTTAGCTATTTTTAAATTGCGACTGGTGTGGTGTATCTGATTTGATTTACGATACTGTTGTAATCGAAGGCACAGTGACTCCTTTATTTGAGTATTTGTGATTAGTGGTTGCTGCATTTTTTGAGTGCGTCGCCATGGCAGAGGCAGCAGGTGCCACCAGCACCAACCCCAACGCAGAAATTGTTCGGGGCCAAGTTTTTGAAGTTGGTCCCAGATACACCAATTTGCAGTACATCGGTGAAGGGGCTTATGGCATGGTTGTGTAAGTTGTTATAGATGTGTATTCATATATTTAAAAATAAAATATCTGGTAGTTGCTTAAAAACATTATAGTGGGCCATGCAGTAATATAATGTAATACATAATGACAAACAAAACATAAATTTGTATTTAACTTTTTGTATGAAAATAACATGGATAATGGACTTTTATGTGAGCAATTTTTAACAAATTTTGAACTGTTTTAGCCTAATAACTGTTTGGTGGTCTCTAGTCTTGTTTTTTCACAAATTGTCATTCAGAAACTCTAAATTCAATATATTTGATTATGGAGCAGAAAGGTATCTAAATTATTGAATTACTGATGGATACAATTAAAAAAAGTATGATTTGAAGCAAAAAGCAAGATTTTTAATAACAGTTGCATTTGTTTTATAATAATTCATTCACAGTATGAGATTCCAGTGCACAATTATTTATTATATCTTATTAGATATGCAATGTTTGTACATATGTACATTTTTTCAATTAAATGTGGTAAAAAGTATCAGGTATTAATCACAACAATAAGTAAGCTTCACCAAAAATTTGTTAAATATTTTCTTATATATAAATGACATGCCCATCATTAGAGTGTCAACAGTGTTAACACTGCCATCATAGCCAAATATATTTAATTATATAGTATATTTTATAATAGATTTTGTTAATAGATTTATAATATATTTTAGATAGTTAATTCATTGCTATACCCTGTTCTTTTTTTCAAAGTTCACCTTCATTAGCTTACGTACTGTACCCGGTTAATATTTATTTATTCTTCATTGATTGATGTTAACTGATTGGAATGCCAAATTTAACGATAAATATTTCTGTGCTAGCAGCAATCTTGTAAGGTGGTGGCCGTTCTGGGCCACTGTGGCCATATCTTTTTGAGAATGTCCAAATAGTTTTCTCGAATGCACTGCATTTTAGGAGCAGAGTTTGTATTACTAAGCTTTGTGTTAGCTTTAAAATAGCTGCTGGTATATTTAAAAATAAAATATCTGGTAGTTGCTTAAAAACATTATAGTGGGCCATGCAGTAATATAATGTAATACATAATAACAAACAAAACATAAATTTGTATTTAACTTTTTGTATGAAAATAACATGGATAATGGACTTTTATGTGAGCAATTTTTAACAAATTTTGAACTGTTTTAGCCTAATAACTGTTTGGTGGTCTCTAGTCTTGTTTTTTCACAAATTGTCATTCAGAAACTCTAAATTCAATATATTTGATTATGGAGCAGAAAGGTATCTAAATTATTGAATTACTGATGGATACAATTAAAAAAAGTATGATTTGAAGCAAAAAGCAAGATTTTTAATAACAGTTGCATTTGTTTTATAATAATTCATTCACAGTATGAGATTCCAGTGCACAATTATTTATTATATCTTATTAGATATGCAATGTTTGTACATATGTACATTTTTCAATTAAATGTGGTAAAAAGTATCAGGTATTAATCACAACAATAAGTAAGCTTCACCAAAATTTGTTAAATATTTTCTTATATATAAATGACATGCCCATCATTAGAGTGTCAACAGTGTTAACACTGCCATCATAATAAATATATTTAATTATATAGTATATTTTATAATAGATTTTGTTAATAGATTTATAATATATTTTAGATAGTTAATTCATTGCTATACTCCGTTTTTTTTTTCAAAGTTCACCTTCATTAGCTTACGTACTGTACCCGGTTAATATTTATTTATTCTTCATTGATTGATGTTAACTGATTGGAATGCCAAATTTAACGATAAATATTTCTGTGCTAGCAGCAATCTTGAAAGGTGGTGGCCGTTCTGGGCCACTGTGGCCATATCTTTTTGAGAATTGTCCAAATAGTTTTCTCGAATGCACTGCATTTTAGGAGCAGAGTTTGTATTACTAAGCTTTGTGTTAGCTTTAAAATAGCTGTTGGTATATTTAAAAAAATTACACATTCCAGTGAGACATACAAGTATGCTGAACTGCTTTTCACAAAAATATGTGTGCATTGCATATGCTCAAAACCTAGATTTTTTAAAAAACGGTTAAAGAACATTATCACATTATAGGTCCTGCTAACTCCGTTTTATCACAATTTTTCTTTTCTTGTATATCATACCAATTAATAATTCTTTTTGCTGCTTTCCTGTGGATGCATGGAAGAAAATTATAAATATAAATAAATATAAATATCTTCATGCAATTACCAATACAGGAGTAGACAGAGGTCTGGTCTAGTCTAGACTATTAAAATTATGTCCCTTTGACCCACCATCCATCAAAGATATTTTCAGAACAATGTGACTGGTGGTGAGACCGTCTTTATTTCCAAGCCAACCATATAATTTGAGCGTCGAGTACGAGCCTGCCACCTGGGGATCGAACTCGGGTCTCTTGACTCTAAATTCCGACCACCCAACCACTCTGCTACCGTGACTCTTAAAAGTTATTACAAATATAAAATATATAAATATCTTCATGCAATTACCAATACAGGAGTAGACAGAGGTCTGGTCTAGTCTAGACTATTAAAATTATGTCCCTTTGACCCACCATCCATCAAAGATATTTTCAGAACAATGTGACTGGTGGTGAGACCGTCTTTATTTCCAAGCCAACCATATAATTTGAGCGTCGAGTACGAGCCTGCCACCTGGGGATCGAACTCGGGTCTCTTGACTCTAAATTCCGACCACCCAACCACTCTGCTACCGTGACTCTTAAAAGTTATTACAAATATAAAATATATAAATATCTTCATGCAATTACCAATACAGGAGTACACAGAGGTCTGGTCTAGTCTAGACTATTAAAATTATGACCCTTTGACCCACCATCCATCAAAGATATTTTCAGAACAATGTGACTGGTGGTGAGACCGTCTTTATTTCCAAGCCAACCATATAATTTGAGCGTCAGTACGAGCCTGCCACCTGGGGATCGAACTCGTGTCTCTTGACTCTAAATTCCGACCACCCAACCACTCTGCTCCCGTGACTCTTAAAAGTTATTACAAATATAAAATATATAAATATCTTCATGCAATTACCAATACAGGAGTACACAGAGGTCTGGTCTAGTCTAGACTATTAAAATTATGACCCTTTGACCCACCATCCATCAAAGATATTTTCAGAACAATGTGACTGGTGGTGAGACCGTCTTTATTTCCAAGCCAACCATATAATTTGAGCGTCAGTACGAGCCTGCCACCTGGGGATCGAACTCGTGTCTCTTGACTCTAAATTCCGACCACCCAACCACTCTGCTCCCGTGACTCTTAAAAGTTATTACAAATATAAAATATATAAATATCTTCATGCAATTACCAATACAGGAGTACACAGAGGTCTGGTCTAGTCTAGACTATTAAAATTATGACCCTTTGACCCACCATCCATCAAAGATATTTTCAGAACAATGTGACTGGTGGTGAGACCGTCTTTATTTCCAAGCCAACCATATAATTTGAGCGTCGAGTACGAGCCTGCCACCTGGGGATCGAACTCGGGTCTCTTGACTCTAAATTCCGACCACCCAACCACTCTGCTACCGTGACTCTTAAAAGTTATTACAAATATAAAATATATAAATATCTTCATGCAATTACCAATACAGGAGTACACAGAGGTCTGGTCTAGTCTAGACTATTAAAATTATGACCCTTTGACCCACCATCCATCAAAGATATTTTCAGAACAATGTGACTGGTGGTGAGACCGTCTTTATTTCCAAGCCAACCATATAATTTGAGCGTCAGTACGAGCCTGCCACCTGGGGATCGAACTCGTGTCTCTTGACTCTAAATTCCGACCACCCAACCACTCTGCTCCCGTGACTCTTAAAAGTTATTACAAATATAAAATATATATATATATATATATATATATATATATATATATATATATATATATATATATATATATATATATATATATATATATATATATATATATATATATATATATATATATATATATATATATATATATATATATATATATATATATATATATATATATATATATATATATATATATATATATATATATATATATATATATATATATATATATATATATATATATATATATATATATATATATATATATATATATATATATATATATATATATATATATATATATATATATATATATATATATATATATATATATATATATATATATATATATATATATATATATATATATATATATATATATATATATATATATATATATATATATATATATATATATATATATATATATATATATATATATATATATATATATATATATATATATATATATATATATATATATATATATATATATATATATATATATATATATATATATATATATATATATATATATATATATATATATATATATATATATATATATATATATATATATATATATATATATATATATATATATATATATATATATATATATATATATATATATATATATATATATATATATATATATATATATATATATATATATATATATATATATATATATATATATATATATATATATATATATATATATATATATATATATATATATATATATATATATATATATATATATATATATATATATATATATATATATATATATATATATATATATATATATATATATATATATATATATATATATATATATATATATATATATATATATATATATATATATATATATATATATATATATATATATATATATATATATATATATATATATATATATATATATATATATATATATATATATATATATATATATATATATATATATATATATATATATATATATATATATATATATATATATATATATATATATATATATATATATATATATATATATATATATATATATATATATATATATATATATATATATATATATATATATATATATATATATATATATATATATATATATATATATATATATATATATATATATATATATATATATATATATATATATATATATATATATATATATATATATATATATATATATATATATATATATATATATATATATATATATATATATATATATATATATATATATATATATATATATATATATATATATATATATATATATATATATATATATATATATATATATATATATATATATATATATATATATATATATATATATAACACTTTTGTAACGGTATTGCGTCCGTACGGGAGTGTCCAAGAAAGTCGAGTGTACGGCAAACGAAAAACGAGAATGATAACCGAGTGACAAGCAAGTGGTGGAATTACTTAGATTGTGGATAATGTAGGTCGGGTTTGTTTGGGTTTAAAGTTAGCTATTTTTAAATTGCGACTGGTGTGGTGTATCTGATTTGATTTACGATACTGTTGTAATCGAAGGCACAGTGACTCCTTTATTTGAGTATTTGTGATTAGTGGTTGCTGCATTTTTTGAGTGCGTCGCCATGGCAGAGGCAGCAGGTGCCACCAGCACCAACCCCAACGCAGAAATTGTTCGGGGCCAAGTTTTTGAAGTTGGTCCCAGATACACCAATTTGCAGTACATCGGTGAAGGGGCTTATGGCATGGTTGTGTAAGTTGTTATAGATGTGTATTCATATATTTAAAATAAAATAGCAAAACTATAATTTTATTTAAAACTAGTTTCACGGGATACATTGATTTTTCAGTTTAAAAATAATCTATGTTTCTCTCGGGACCTCCAAAACAATCAATCAAAATCCTATAAGATGACGGATATCGAGTGTGTTAGTCCTGGTTACAAACTATCACACTCATAAATCCGTCTATCCGTTTTTGGTCGTTTAAGTAACAAACAGTGAAACATTCACTCTTATAAGTAGGATAATGAAGAACTTTCGTGAAATAAATGTCTCTTAATCTGATTATGGTTTCGTTTGTTCCCCGTATCGATATTTTCGTAGAACTTAACTTTAATCTGTACCGGTATAGGTACCTAATATTGCTAAATGCCTGACGCACTTATGACTGGTGAGTTAAAATAACCCTAACTCTGTTCAAGAACATTTTTTTTAAGACGTAAAATCACTTCCATAATATTTGAATGAATACATGCCGAGCCTCAAATTGCACGTTTTATAAAATTGTATTTAAAAATGTGATTCTTTATTCTCTTGTAAAATAAAACACTAAATTTAAAATTTTAGCTATCTATCTCTGTTGAATCTAAATAAGGTTACTAAATCGAAATTAGGGAATTTAGAGGTTTTATTTTGTACATTATTTTATGATACAAGCATGGATTTTTCAAGAACTTATGTACGAAATATATCGTTGGCTTCGATATAAAGACGGCGACGGGCTCACCACCTGTCGCGTTGTCCTGAAAGTATCTTCGGTGGAAGGTGGGTCCAAGGGATTTAATTGTCTAGACTAGACCTCTGTCTACCCCTGTGTTAGGAATAGCGTGAAGATATTATTTATATATTATTATTTATTTAAGGTTTTATACACTCCAAGATACTGAAACTTAGTACTCGACTACAGTGGGTACATTATTTTTTTACAATCTCACATTTTCTTATCTTCCATGGGTGACGATATTGGTTTTGAGCCATATTATGTAGAACTAAAAGATAATCGATAAGATATAATTTTACTTGGGCGATAAACGGCTTGTTATCGTTGATATTGAATGCAATGCTTGTTTTAATATTAAAGCATTAAACAACAACGCAAAGCAGCAATGAGACAATCACGCATTGATGATTCAAAACATCGGCGGTCAATGAAAACAAAAAACACGATGATATAAGTATAAGCTATTTCAGAGTGTTTGTTATTTAATAAATAAATACTTATATAGATAGAGACAACATCAGATACTAATCTGATCCTAAAGTAAGTATCTTGAGCCCTTTTGTTATGGAATCAGATATAATTAAGGTACTACAAACACCCATACCCGGGAGAATTTAGAAAAAGTGTTTCTACATTGACCGAATGACCCAGGACCTCAGAGCTAGCGTCACCTTGAAAACCGTGTGTACGCCACTAGACCATGGAGGTCGTCAAACGATATTTAGCTGTTAAATATGATAGGTAGTATACAAAAAAAACAATTTTTAAAGTACGTTCTAGAAACTCGAAAACGTATACTGCAGAACATAGGCATTGATGCTACAATGCCGTAAGCATCTGATGCATCCGGCAACTGTAATCGACGTTGGTGGCAGCACCGGCGGTGGCAGCACTGACTGTGGTAGGAAACTCACCGTCGTATACTATCGGGGCATACCGACACTACATCTGATCATTACTTATCAAATTATTTAATTTAGTATTTACCAGTAGCGTAAGGCTTTTACTATCCGCTTAACTATTAGCTAATAATATAAGTCACGGTAGCCGAGTGGTTGGGAGGTCGGAATTTCGAGTCGAGACCCGAGTTCGATCCCCAGGTGGCAGGCTAGTACCAATGAGTTTTTCAAAACTTATGTACAGAAATATATCGTTGGCTTCGATATAAAGACGGCGACAGGCTCACCACCTGTCGCGTTGTCCTGAAAGTATCTTCGGTGGAAGGTGGGTCAAAGGGACTTAATTGTCTAGACTAGACCTCTGTCTACCCTGTGTTAGGAATAGCGTGAAGATATTATTTATATATTATTATTTATTTAAGGTTTATACACTCCAAGATACTGAAACTTAGTACTCGACTACAGTGGGTACATTATTTTATGATACAAGCATGGATTTTCAAGAACTTATGTACGAAATATATCGTTGGCTTCGATATAAAGACGGCGACGGGCTCACCACCTGTCGCGTTGTCCTGAAAGTATCTTCGGTGGAAGGTGGGTCAAAGGGACTTAATTGTCTAGACTAGAACTCTGTCTACCCTGTGTTAGGAATAGCGTGAAGATATTTATTATTTATTTAAGGTTTATACACTCAAGATACTGAAACTTAGTACTCGACTACAGTGGGTACATTATTTTTTACAATCTCACATTTTCTTATCTTCCATGGGTGACGATATTGGTTTGAGCCATATTATGTAGAACTAAAAGATAATCCATAAGATATAATTTTACTTGGGCGATAAACGGCTTGTTATCGTTGATATTGAATGCAATGCTTGTTTTAATATTAAAGCATTAAACAACAACGCAAAGCAGCAATGAGACAATCACGCATTGATAGATTCAAAACATCGGCGGTCAATGAAAACAAAAACACGATGATATAAGTATAAGCTATTTCAGAGTGTTTGTTATTTAATAAATAAATACTTATATAAATAGAGACAACATCAGATACTAATCACATCAGATACTAATCTGATCCTAAAGTAAGTATCTTGAGCCCTTTTGTTATGGAATCAGATATAATTAAGGTACTACAAACACCCATACCCAGGAGAATTTAGAAAAAGTGTTTCTACATTGACCGAATGACCCAGGACCTCAGAGCTGTACGCCGCACTAGACCATGGAGGTCGTCAAACGATATTTAGCTGTTAAATATGATAGGTAGTATACAAAAAAAACAATTTTTAAAGTACGTTCTAGAAACTCGAAAACGTATACTGCAGAACATAGGCATTGATGCTACAATGCCGTAAGCATCTGATGCATCCGGCAACTGTAATCGACGTTGGTGGCAGCACCGGCGGTGGCAGCACTGACGGTGGTAGGAAACTCACCGTCGTATACTATCGGGGCATACGGACACTACATCTGATCATTATGTACTTATCAAATTATTTAATTTAGTATTTACCAGTAGCGTAAGGCTTTTACTATCCGCTTAACTACTAGCTAATAATATAAGTCACGGTAGCCGAGTGGTTGAGAGGTCGGAATTTCGAGTCGAGAGACCCGAGTTCGATCTCCAGGTGGCAGGCTCGTACCAATGAGTTTTTCAAAAACTTATGTACGAATTATATCGTTGGCTTGGACATAAAGACGACGACGAGCTCACCACCTGTCACGTCCCGAAAATATCTTCGGTGGAAGGTGGGTCAAAGGGACTTAATTGTCTAGACTAGACCTCTGTCTACCCTGTGTTAGGAATAGCGTGAAGATATTATTTATATATTATTATTTATTTAAGGTTTTATACACTCCAAGATACTGAAACTTAGTACTCGACTACAGTGGGTACATTATTTTATGATACAAGCATGGATTTTTCAAGAACTTATGTACGAAATATATCGTTGGCTTCGATATAAAGACGGCGACGGGCTCACCACCTGTCGCGTTGTCCTGAAAGTATCTTCGGTGGAAGGTGGGTCCAAGGGATTTAATTGTCTAGACTAGACCTCTGTCTACCCCTGTGTTAGGAATAGCGTGAAGATATTATTTATATATTATTATTTATTTAAGGTTTTATACACTCCAAGATACTGAAACTTAGTACTCGACTACAGTGGGTACATTATTTTTGTACAATCTCACATTTTCTTATCTTCCATGGGTGACGATATTGGTTTTGAGCCATATTATGTAGAACTAAAAGATAATCGATAAGATATAATTTTACTTGGGCGATAAACGGCTTGTTATCGTTGATATTGAATGTAATGCTTGTTTTAATATTAAAGCATTAAACAACAACGCAAAGCAGCAATGAGACAATCACGCATTGATAGATTCAAAACGTCGGCGGTTAATGAAAACAAAAACACGATGATATAAGTATAAGCTATTTCAGAGTGTTTGTTATTTAATAAATAAATACTTATATTAATAGAGACAACATCAGATACTAATCTGATCCTAAAGTAAGTATCTTGAGCCCTTTTGTTATGGAATCAGATATAATTAAGGTACTACAAACACCCATACCCGGGAGAATTTAGAAAAAGTGTTTCTACATTGACCGAATGACCCAGGACCTCAGAGCTAGCGTCACCTTGAAAACCGTGTGTACGCCACTAGACCATGGAGGTCGTCAAACGATATTTAGCTGTTAAATATGATAGGTAGTATACAAAAAAAAAAAAAACAATTTTTAAAGTACGTTCTAGAAACTCGAAAACGTATACTGCAGAACATAGGCATTGATGCTACAATGCCGTAAGCATCTGATGCATCCGGCAACTGTAATCGACGTTGGTGGCAGCACCGGCGGTGGCAGCACTGACTGTGGTAGGAAACTCACCGTCGTATACTATCGGGGCATACCGACACTACATCTGATCATTACTTATCAAATTATTTAATTTAGTATTTACCAGTAGCGTAAGGCTTTTACTATCCGCTTAACTATTAGCTAATAATATAAGTCACGGTAGCCGAGTGGTTGGGAGGTCGGAATTTCGAGTCGAGAGACCCGAGTTCGATCTCCAGGTGGCAGGGTAGTACCAATGAGTTTTTCAAAAACTTATGTACGAATTATATCGTTGGCTTGGACATAAAGACGACGACGAGCTCACCACCTGTCACGTCCCGAAAATATCTTCGGTGGAAGGTGGGTCAAAGGGACTTAATTGTCTAGACTAGAACTCTGTCTACTTTTAATATTTATTTATTTATTTATTTTAACTACAAGCTCATACAGGCATCTTTCGTTAAGCAGAGTTTATGATAATCCCGACGCCTGGTAAGCACATGGCGATCGAAGTGCCAAACAGGCGCTGATGTTCGTCACCGATCTATTGTATTTGATCTGGTATTCTTCGAGATGATTATCCCCCCATTTGTTGGCAGTTATTCATCTTTTACAACACTTATGGGTAGAAAGGGTGTTGTATGTTTCTATGCTTCACCACACGGCCATAACATTTATGTAAATGCAATTCATGTCATAATAAACAAACATTCGGTGAGACTATATGACGCATTCCCTAAACGATTTCATTACAGTCTGTCTAAATTACTAGTTGTTACAGGAAAATTTGTATTCTTGATTCTCATGCAGAACAATAAATATCAGTAATACTCGTGAATATCGAATAAGGTTCTCTATGGTAAAGTAAGTTCTAGAAACTCGAAAACGTATACTGCAGAACATAGGCATTGATGCTACAATGCCGTAAGCATCTGATGCATCCGGCAACTGTAATCGACGTTGGTGGCAGCACCGGCGGTGGCAGCACTGACTGTGGTAGGAAACTCACCGTCGTATACTATCGGGGCATACCGACACTACATCTGATCATTATGTACTTATCAAATTATTTAATTTAGTATTTACCAGTAGCGTAAGGCTTTTACTATCCGCTTAACTACTAGCTAATAATATAAGTCACGGTAGCCGAGTGGTTGAGAGGTCGGAATTTCGAGTCGAGAGACCCGAGTTCGATCTCCAGGTGGCAGGCTCGTACCAATGAGTTTTTCAAAAACTTATGTACGAATTATATCGTTGGCTTGGACATAAAGACGACGACGAGCTCACCACCTGTCACGTCCCGAAAATATCTTCGGTGGAAGGTGGGTCAAAGGGACTTAATTGTCTAGACTAGAACTCTGTCTACTTTTAATATTTATTTATTTATTTTAACTACAAGCTCATACAGGCATCTTTCGTTAAGCAGAGTTATTGATAATCCCGACGCCTGGTAAGCACATGGCGATCGAAGTGCCACACAGGCGCTGATGTTCGTCACCGATCTATTGTATTTGATCTGGTATTCTTCGAGATGATTATCCCCCCATTTGTTGGCAGTTATTCATCTTTTACAACACTTATGGGTAGAAAGGGTGTTGTATGTTTCTATGCTTCACCACACGGCCGTAACATTAATTTATGTAAATGCAATTCATGTCATAATAAACAAACATTCGGTGAGACTATATGACGCATTCCCTAAACGATTTCATTACAGTCTGTCTAAATTACTAGTTGTTACAGGGAAAATTTGTATTCTTGATTCTCATGCAGAACAATAAATATCAGTAATACTCGTGAATATCGAATAAGGTTCTCTATGGTAAAGTAAGTTCTAGAAACTCGAAAACGTATACTGCAGAACATAGGCATTGATGCTACAATGCCGTAAGCATCTGATGCATCCGGCAACTGTAATCGACGTTGGTGGCAGCACCGGCGGTGGCAGCACTGACTGTGGTAGGAAACTCACCGTCGTATACTATCGGGGCATACCGACACTACATCTGATCATTACTTATCAAATTATTTAATTTAGTATTTACCAGTAGCGTAAGGCTTTTACTATCCGGCAACTGTAATCGACGTTGGTGGCAGCACCGGCGGTGGCAGCACTGACTGTGGTAGGAAACTCACCGTCGTATACTATCGGGGCATACCGACACTACATCTGATCATTACTTATCAAATTATTTAATTTAGTATTTACCAGTAGCGTAAGGCTTTTACTATCCGCTTAACTATTAGCTAATAATATAAGTCACGGTAGCCGAGTGGTTGGGAGGTCGGAATTTCGAGTCGAGAGACCCGAGTTCGATCTCCAGGTGGCAGGGTAGTACCAATGAGTTTTCAAAACTTATGTACGAATTATATCGTTGGCTTGGACATAAAGACGACGACGGACTCGTCATCTGTCACATTGTCCCAAAAATGTTTCCGGTGGAAGGTGGGTCGAAAGAACTTAATTGTCTAGACTAGAACTCTGTCTACTTTTAATATTTATTTATTTATTTATTTTAACTACAAGCTCATACAGGCATCTTTCGTTAAGCAGAGTTTATGATAATCCCGACGCCTGGTAAGCACATGGCGATCGAAGTGCCAAACAGGCGCTGATGTTCGTCACCGATCTATTGTATTTGATCTGGTATTCTTCGAGATGATTATCCCCCCATTTGTTGGCAGTTATTCATCTTTTACAACACTTATGGGTAGAAAGGGTGTTGTATGTTTCTATGCTTCACCACACGGCCGTAACATTTATGTAAATGCAATTCATGTCATAATAAACAAACATTCGGTGAGACTATATGACGCATTCCCTAAACGATTTCATTACAGTCTGTCTAAATTACTAGTTGTTACAGGGAAAATTTGTATTCTTGATTCTCATGCAGAACAATAAATAACAGTAATACTCGTGAATATCGAATAAGGTTCTCTATGGTAAAGTAAGTTCTAGAAACTCTACCATATTACATAACTTATTTATCGGCCTGAAAAATTATACAGCAGGACAAAGTCCTCTCTCGTAAAGCAGGGTTAGTCATGATCGCCACATTTGGCAAGTAAATTCGCGATCGAACTACCGAAAACCTTTGACGCTGATGCCAGGCATCAGTCAGGTGAATTTTAGTATGGTATCCTTCTGGTTATCTCGCCACCGATATATAGACATTTTAAAGACTTGCCTTTGCACTTCTTACACACCACCAATAGGGGATAGAATATTCTTACTCCATAACCATACGCCCATGTTGCATTAGTTTATGTAAATGCAGTCCATGCTATAACAAGCATAAAACATATAAAATCAGTGATGCTATCTGACGTATTCCCTGAACGATTTTATTATAGACTGTCTGTATGACCAGTTGTCAAGCGGACAATTTATATTCTCGATTCTCTAGCAGACGCATAAATAACAGAAATACTCGTGGATATTGAATAAGGTTATGCCGACGGATGTCGAACGCGACAGTTCCGAGCGAGCTTTGCTGGCGTTTAGCGTATTCTAAATTTTTATCACGTCCGCACTCTCTCGGTGCTATCATCTTTGGATAACGACGTCTATTGCTCATGCGACGCCATGTGATGCAATATTCATCTATTAACATAATCTATGGCGCGGCTTTTATGACTCTTTTAATAAAAATAAAACTTGTCACAGAATACGTAAGTTAGACAATTCTCATTTTGTCAGCATAAAATAGTTTTTTTAGTGTGGTTGTTGATTATGCAACAACCATGATCAAGGTTTCTGAATTTTAAAGCGGTATTCGGGAAATATGTTTAAGTTAAGACCAGACTAAATGGACGCTTCGAAACTTGACGATCGTTTTATCGATAAAGCCTTTGACTAGCTATCTCGAACTATCCGCGCATACTATGCTGCCTTAATTTCCAATTTATAAAGGAATTCAAATTGTTTATTTGAATTTCACGTTCTAGTAACTAGATAACCATTTTCGGAGATTTTGTTCTCTTGGAAAATTATTCAAATTATACAAATGATTATAGAAAGGC
The DNA here is from genome assembly GCA_029286605.1 of Sericinus montela. Taxonomy (NCBI): domain Eukaryota; kingdom Metazoa; phylum Arthropoda; class Insecta; order Lepidoptera; family Papilionidae; genus Sericinus; species Sericinus montela. The sequence continues at coordinate 5,500,982 of JAGSMR010000010.1, forward strand.
CTATGCTATGTACTAACTAGTTTATACAAGGAATAGTAGTCTCCTTTCGTATTAAACCGAACCACGCTTATCTGGTATTAAAATGAGAAAATGTGTAATCTTTGAAGATAGCAATAGAAAAAATTATAAGTCGATTGTCATGGTAATCTTTAAAACAATGTAAATTGTGTCTTTTATGCTGTAAAAAAATTTTCCTTCTTAGGAACTTCGGGTTACAAAGTATTTATAAATAGCACCTGGTTGAAAATGCAACTATAAATAAATAAATAAATATCTTCACACAATTCCCAATACATGGCTAGATCTTGGCTTTGCGGCCACAAACGTATGGATCTATTATTATATGATAATACAATTATGACACGAAGCGTACCTACTAGTAAGAATTCCATATTAATGTCGTAATGTAAAATTATGTCGTACTAATTGAACTATGTAATAATTTAACTGACCTAAAACCAAATTTATTTAAATATTGCTAAAATAATATATAGCGAATGTAAAAAAAAATGTCGTAGGGTTTTCGCTTAAGAATATGCGACCCCCTCTCTTCCCGGGAGTGTCGTAAGAGGCGACATACAATTGACTACAGACAGATGGTGAATGAAAGAAAGAAAGTCTCCTTGAGTAGTTGGAAATATATAAAATTGTTTTATAAAAATAGTAGAGTATACGCAAGAGACAGGCCTTTTTTTTCATTTTATTTTAAATGCATGCTTAATCTGTATGTGTAACTTACGAGTACCATGTAATTTTAAATTATGGTCCGGCTGTGAGAAAAGTGAGAAAAAATATAAAGATTTTTTTCTGTGGACCGCAAATTGAATACCTGGATATACGCTGTGAAATTACAAAGATACGGACACAATGGACTGTCGGATGTTGGTTGAAGAGGCGACCGCAATGTGATAGAGTTCTCAAAGAGTAAGCACGCAATCAATTTGGGTACACAATCGATGATGTTGTAAAATTAAAGCTCAATTTTATTCCAGATTACCGGTATTCTGTAGTTATAATATGAATTTATATCACGGTGATCGGATTTCGAGTCAAGAGACCCGAGTTCAATCCCCAAGGCCCGAACTAGTGGTTTTTTTTTAAACCTATTTACGATTTATACCGTTGGCTTGGACATAAAAACGGCGACGGACTCGTCATCTGTCACATTGTCCCAAAAATGTTTCCGGTGGAAGGTGGGTCAAAGGGACTTAATTGTTCAGAGCCTGTCTACCCCCTCTATCGGGAAATGGCGTGAAGATATCTTATATCAATTTCGTTACGTGCCTAGATATAACCAATACACGTGTTGTGTGTATATTTTATTCAGCTCGAGCCAGCTTTAAATGCCACTTGGTTCACTGGACCGGATTATACTGTGTCCGTTAGTGAAAAAGTAAGTTGTATAAAATGAGCACGGGCGCGGACCCGCCCCAGCCGTGTGGAATCTGACCGTAACAGGCAACCTGTATATCTGGTGACGGTACGTGGCTGTAGCTGCCTTTGTCGCAGTCCGGGTCTGCAGTTACGAACTTGTTGCATAATCGCGTTCCGTAACAGTACTTTAACTATCATTTTGTATTTTTAATACAACGAAAATTTTGTGACGATTTTTTTTATTATAAATTCATACGTAGATAGGGATAATATCACATACATTGGTCTAATCAAAAAGTTAGTAGCTGAAGCACTTGTGTTATGGAATCGGAAATAATGAAGGTACCACCACAAACCCCCAAACCTGAGACAATGTACAATAATGTGAAATATGTCTGATGTGAAATAATGTTTCTACCAATGTAGAAATGTCTTGCCAGCAGCTCGCGTCTGGACACAAGCAACGCAGTTCCAACTTCCCTACCTCCCTGTGGTACTTCAATGTCAGAGGTCCACATCACTAACAAAGAGGTTCTCAAAACGTTGCGACATCTGGACGTGAACAAAGCCAGTGGACCTGATGGTATTCCAGCCATAGTGCTTAAGACCTGTGCACCCGAGTTGTCTCCTGTTCTGACACGCTTGTATCGCCTCTCCTTGAAGACTGGAATAGTTCCCAAAATCCTGGAAGCTTGCTAACGTGCAGCCCGTGCCCAAAAAAGGTAGCCGTGTTGACCCAGTCAATTATCGACCTATTTCAATTACCTCCATACTCTGTAAGATTATGGAGCGTATATTGAACTCGCACCTCTTGGCATACCTAGAACATAACGATCTCCTTAGCGATCGACAGTACGGGTTTCGCCGAAATCGGTCGACTGGGGACCTTCTAGTGTATGTCACACATCTGTGGGGTGAGGCCCTCGAGAATAGTGGCGAAGCACTCGCGGTTTCGCTCGATGTCTCGAAGGCTTTTGACAGGGTCTGGCATGCTAGCCTTATCAATAAGCTTCCTTTATATGGTATATCCCTGGACTGATAGCCTGGATAGAAGACTTTTGCGGGAACGGTCTTTGCGAGTCGTTATTGACGGCTGCTCGTCGGAGGCTATGGCGATTAGCGTATTCTAAATTTTTATCACGTCCGCACTCTCTCGGTGCTATCATCTTTGGATAACGACGTCTATTGCTCATGCGACGCCATGTGATGCAATATTCATCTATTAACATAATCTATGGCGCGGCTTTTATGACTCTTTTAATAAAATAAAACTTGTCACAGAATACGTAAGTTAGACAATTCTCATTTTGTCAGCATAAAATAGTTTTTTTAGTGTGGTTGTTGATTATGCAACAACCATGATCAAGGTTTCTGAATTTTAAAGCGGTATTCGGGAAATATGTTTAAGACCAGACTAAATGGACGCTTCGAAACTTGACGATCGTTTTATCGATAAAGCCTTTGACTAGCTGTCTCAAACTGGTAACTAGATAACCATTTTCGGAGATTTTGTTCTCTTGGAAAATTATTCAAATTATACAAATGATTATAGAAAGGCCTATGCTATGTACTAACTAGTTTAAACAAGGAATAGTAGTCTCCTTTCGTATTAAACCGAACCACGCTTATCTGGTATTAAAATGAGAAAAATGTGTAATCTTTGAAGATAGCAATAGAAAAAAAATTATTAGAGGATTGTCATGGTAATCTTTAAAACAATGTAAATTGTGTCTTTTATGCTGTAAAAAATTTTCCTTCTTAGGAACTTCGGGTTACAAAGTATTTATAAATAGTACCTGGTTGAAAATGCAACTACAAATAAATAAATAAATATCTTCACACAATTCCCAATACATGGCTAGATCTTGGCTTTTGCGGCCACAAACGTATGGATCTATTATTATATGATAATACAATTATGACACGAAGCGTACCTACTAGCAAGAATTCCATATTAATGTCGTAATGTAAAATTATGTCGTACTAATTGAACTATGTAATAATTTAACTGACCTAAAACCAAATTTATTTAAATATTGCTAAAATAATATATAGCGAATGTAAAAAAAAATGTCGTAGGGTTTTCGCTTAAGAATATGCGACCCCCTCTCTTCCCGGGAGTGTCGTAAGAGGCGACATACAATTGACTACAGACAGATGGTGAATGAAAGAAAGAAAGTCTCCTTGAGTAGTTGGAAATATATAAAATTGTTTTATAAAAATAGTAGAGTATACGCAAGAGACAGGCCTTTTTTTTCATTTTATTTTAAATGCATGCTTAATCTGTATGTGTAACTTACGAGTACCATGTAATTTTAAATTATGGTCCGGCTGTGAGAAAAGTGAGAAAAAATAAAGATTTTTCTGTGGACCGCAAATTGAATACCTGGATATACGCTGTGAAATTACAAAGATACGTACACAATGGACTGTCGGATGTTGGTTGAAGAGGCGACCGCAATGTGATAGAGTTCTCAAAGAGTAAGCACGCATTCAATTTGGGTACACAATCGATGATGTTGTAACATTAAAGCTCAATTTTATTCCAGATTACCGGTATTCTGTAGTTATAATATGAATTTATATCACGGTGATCGGATTTCGAGCCAAAAGACCCGAGTTCAATCCCCAAGGCCCGAACTAGTGGTTTTTTTTAAACCTATTTACGATTTATACCGTTGGCTTGGACATAAAAACGGCGACGGACTCGTCATCTGTCACATTGTCCCAAAAATGTTTCCGGTGGAAGGTGGGTCGAAAGAACTTAATTGTCTAGAGCTCTGTCTACCCCTCTATCGGGAAATGGCGTGAAGATATCTTATATCAATTTCGTTACGTGCCTAGATATAACCAATACACGTGTTGTGTGTATATTTTATTCGGCTCGAGCCAGCTTTAAATGCCACTTGGTTCACTAGACCGGATTATACTGTGACCGTTAGTGAAAAAGTAAGTTGTATAAAATGAGCACGGGCGCGGACCCCGCCCCCAGCCGTGTGTGGAATCTGACCGTAACAGGCAACCTGTATATCTGGTGACGGTACGTGGCTGTAGCTGCCTTTGTCGCAGTCCGGGTCTGCAGTTACGAACTTGTTGCATAATCGCGTTCCGTAACAGTACTTTAACTATCATTTTGTATTTTTAATACAACGAAAATTTTGTGACGATTTTTTTTATTATAAATTCATACGTAGATAGGGATAATATCACATACATTGGTCTAATCAAAAAGTTAGTAGCTGAAGACTTGTGTTATGGAATCGGAAATAATGAAGGTACCACCACAAACCCCCAAACCTGAGACAATATACAATAATGTGAAATATGTCTGATGTGAAATATGTCTGATGTGAAATAATGTTTCTACCAATGTAGAAAACCAAATCGGGTCAATACCCGTGCGGGAATCGAACCCGGGACGTTGGAGCTGGAAGCAACATGAAAACGGTTCCGTATGCCATTCGTCCAAGGAGATCGTCAAATCATGGAGTTCAAACGATTGATAACGTTATTATTAAAACGTGTTTAAAATATAATAATAAATAAGAGGATCGTAAAAAACCATATTAAAAATAATAAATGCAACGAATACCTTTGTTTATGAGTTATCATGTTTTAGAAAATGTGCAGAAGTCTATATTCACTTTTTCAGATTTCTTATGATAGCCGAGTGGTTTGGTGATTGAAATTTGAGTCAAGAGCCCGGAGTTCGATCGACAGGTGGTAGGCTATTACCCATGGTTCTTATTTTTTTCTAAAACTTATGTCCGATTAATATCTTTGGCTTGGACATGAAGACATATTTGGAGGAAAGTGGTTCGAAAGGACTTAAGTGTCTAGACCTCTGCATATCCCTGTATTGAGGATGGCGTGAAGATATATATTTTTATTTATTAATATCGAATTTTCAACGAGCGCAACGAACAGGTAAATAATTCTGGATGAGGTTACAGAGAAGAAACCGGATTTTTTTTGAGATAGGATTGTATAATGAAACCTTAGGAAGTCCGGCTCGACCGTTACTTAATCCTAGTGGTAAAGCGATATTTACGTTAAATATTTTGAACTCAACGTTATGTAATGTACAATAAATACACCGGCGTATTTTTTTCATACTTAATTTTTCAGACTACAGCGGTTTGTTTTCTTAATTTCTAATTATCTTATAGTATTTGTTTCCCAAATTTCATTAATATCCGTTCAACACTCTTGCTTGACTGAGAAAAACACACAAACTTTCGTATTTGTAACATTATCTAATGTTAAATACACTTCGAGTGAAGTAAGTTCAGCGAGCTTTCGCACGTAATGCACACTAGAGTATTAAATTATTTAAAGCGTTCACTAACATAACAATAACAACATTTGATATTGAACAAAGCAATTGCAAAAATATACGCGCGTGTACAAAGAAAATGATGAATTTGAAAGAGGTTGAAAAAAACCATGACGATCTGTTTCTCTTTTCCTACATTTTTAAAATTTTTGTCTGCCTTTCTGTCTGTTTATTCCGGCTAATCTCTGAAACGAGTGGTTCTATTTTTTTAAAAGTTTAACTAGCAGATAGTTAACGTTATAAAGAATAACTTAGGCTACTTTTATTTCTGAAAAATAATAACGGATTCCGTGTTAAGTGTTGAACCCTGGGCAAAGCCGCTTGTGGTAGCTACTATATCATAATCAATATATGCATATTTGTATGCAATTATGCACTCTTTTGTCTCATATAGGTTTACTTTGGCCTCGGTGCTATGTATGTAAAGTTGTTTATATATGATGTATGTATCTACAGAGTACGGACTAGAGCCCATTCTCACTCACATACTGTTTGTCCATAGTTGTAAGTATGGATTTTCATGGATGATGTAAGTTTACTTATTGATGTTTTAATGTAATCATGAACCTACTAAAATTGATATATTGATGAATAAACTATCGATTGAAAATGTAATAAATTAGTACGTGTTGGAAAACGTTTAAACGTCATTACATTTTAATTACTGTCGCGTACAACTTATTGTCGTGTGTATAATCGGCGTCGGAATATAAAACCCACGTTCTTCCCGTGGGTATCGTAGGGAAAAACCTTAGAAATGTCATTGGCTACAGATAGATGGTGAAATTTAACTGATGATGGCAGTGAGTAGCAGGGTCAAAAGTCCGAAGTGTCTGATACTACGATCGCCAGTCCGTCGGTCAAGTGTGGCGATTATGGCACATCCATCACCTCAGAGGCCGGTGCCCTACAGTGGATTTACAGTCCATTATGTACGTATGTTTAAACTAGTTTCGGGGCAGCCGTTCTTTTATCAAATTTACGTTAACGTTAGAAAGTAATGTTACTCATGCATAAATATATCAGTAATTAAATTAAACGTTTTTATATGAGTACCGTTAACGTTGCATATGTAACGGAACCATAAGCGCGTCTATTCCGTTCATTTCGGCCCCGGTTTTTGCAACCATAGCAGTGTATACAAAAGTTATTTGCACATAAAATCCAATGGGATTGTGCTTACGGCCAGTACTGTTGTGAATTTATGACAGCGCTTGTTTTATTATTGTAATTCACCTATTTTATAACGATAAAAACTTTTATGCAGAGTCAATTCGCCGATACGGAATTAAATTTATCACATTTTAAACATCGATTGTGTAATTTCAGTATTTTTATCACAAGAATTATATAGGTATTTTTATTATTTTCTTATTACTCTTTTTTAATTCTTTTTTTGTCTTAGGAACAGGACCTTATCTCTCGCATGGGCATCGGCGTTCATAGGATGCATTTAAACATGTGTTAGCTGTAAAATCTTGGTGATCTTGTTGAGCTCTTTAAACTGTATTGTCATAATACAATCAGACAGAAAAGTCATAAAATAAATATCTTCTCGCTATTCCCAATACAGGGGTAGACAGAGGTCTAGTCTAGACAATTAAGTCCCTTCGATCCACCTTCCACCGAATATATTTTGGGACAACGTGACAGGCGGTGAGCCCGTCGCCGTCTTTTATGTCCAAGCCAACAATATGAATCGTACATAGGTTTTTGGAAAAGCCATTGGTACGGGCCAGCCACCTGGGGATCGAACTTGGGTCTCTCGTCTTTCGAAATATCTTCTCGAATTTCGATCACTAAACCACTCGGCTATCGTGACTTTTTGTGAAAAGTCATTAAAATGATAATCAAGGAGTACGGATTATTTTGATTTGTATTTGTGCGTTGAAGTCAATTTTCGTTTCTCCGGGTGACGGTAGGTGACTTATCTTTTGCATTTGCTCCAAGTGTTTGTTTAAAAGTTTTCAAGGATTTTTCCATAATTGCCATTATCGGACTAAACTTAATAAGAAGAGGTGTGGGATGACACTAGCACGCTTAAGTCAAGTTAAATACCATAAAAAGACCTTTATTCATTAATTCCAGAAACATTAATATTTTTACTATTATATATCTATTTTTTCACTTCACGTATTTTCCAAATACCTTTGCCTTTAGCAGACAAAACTAGACTATTAAATCCTTTCGACTCACCGTTCACCGAACACTGCGTGACAGGCGGTATGCCTATCGCAGTCTTTGTTTTCAAGCAGATGGAACAATGTTAAGTACATTGTACCAAAGTTATTTATGTAATATATTTACATAGGTAATGAAATATACTTTATTGTACACCAAAACCTTAAATAAACAAACGACATACAGAAATTAATTAAGGTACAATTGGCGGCCTTATCGCTTTAAAGCGATTTATTCCACGCAACCACGTTGCAGATGATACAATGACCTGTGAGAAGAGGGTGAGATGTACGCAAAATTACGAAAAAGTCTCACTGTTATTACTAAATCAGAACAAAATTAGAAATATTCTTGTGGATTTGTATAAGCATAAATGTAATTTATGCGTTACTTAGTGCAGAATTTATTATTGCATTCCGTGCACGCTGTCATCAGTTGAGGCTGTAATCTAATTAGCAAAAGTATGTTAAGTGATTACGGTTTATGGCGATGGTTGTTACAATATCGTAATGCTACAGAAAAAACAATACTTCAAATAATACACCCGAATATTACAGTATATTTATTAAGTTACTATGCTGTTTGATATAAATATCCTTAGACATAGAATTGTTTTCTCAGTTGACTATACAAATAGATAACATATATAATATATTATATAGATAATATATAGATCACTGACTGCGCCAGTATAGGGAAATGTGATAAGATAAAAAGAAAAATGAATTATATTTTCTTTAAAGCGTCTCTATATTACAATTTTTTTTTCAACATTTTCGGCGCGGTAGTTCCGAAAAGTTCCGAAGGATGATTTGGGATGTTCGATTTTTGATATTTTTTTTCTATTTTATTGTGATTGGATCATCAAACACAGATCCAAATTTTGTTTCCAGTAGATGCTTTCAAAATAAACTGTGACTTACCGTCAAATAAATACGAGTTTATACGGTTTACACGGCTTGGTTTTTGATTTATTACAATACAAAAATATTTATATCAATAGACAGGAGTAGTAGAGTAGTTCTATTGACTGTAATTATAATTTGTGGTCGTTATAATATAAGAAAGTGCTCGTTATAATAAAACACGTCGACGATGTTGACGAAAAACACTTTAAGGGGGCACTCCCTAAACCCGCATAATGTTCTTTTTAGAAATCAACATCACAAAGCGACGTTATTCAGTCGAATCTTAGATTTAGCAAACGCTCGCATTCCGGTAACAATGCGGAGAAGTTATCTATCCATAACGGAGAAGTCCACAATGGGAGTAGTAATACTTGTTAATTCTATCGATACGATGTACACCAACATATACGATTAGCTTTAACTCTGTACCCATTCCGTCTCCATATATTTTTCTATTAAATTCTAATAAGAAATCTGCTATGTTTAACGCAAAGTGAAAGTGAACTATGAATGTAAAGCCATAAAAGAGTTACCTCTCTAAAGTACATTTGTTGATTGATGATTATATAGTATATTTTAAGGATTTCGTGATCAGACTAAAATTTTTATACATGTCAAAAGAAGTTGAAAGTAGTTTCTTTCAGAGTCCAATTTCTTCGAAAAGATCTCTCATGTACTAAGACAGGTTAGGAACTATACACGAAGCCTTTGATAAATCCATACATAAATAAAATAAATAAAATTCAAGTGTCTGTTTTTAATTACAAATTATAAACAGCTTATAAAAAAAATTAAGTTTTTAAATTTTCTGTCTGTTTGTTTCGATTAATCTCTGAAACGACTGGACCGATTAAAACGGACTTTCACTAAAAAAATTGCTAATGCTATAAGGAGTAGCGTATAGTTGAAACCGCGGGCAGAGTGCAGTTGAAAATATATTTTCAATTTTATTGACCGCCATCTATTTTAACCCACGTAACTCGTGTGCTACGAATGTTAAAGCGACGCTTGAGTTTAATCTTTCTATTATATTTAGTAGGTAAGTCGCGATATTCCTGATAATACAATATTTATATATATTAGAATATCCATGCTGGTAAGGTTTTTCCGACAAAAAGCATTTAAGAAGTTTGAAGTTACCACTTCCTTTGCTCTCCTGTTCTCAAAATAAAAGGGGCGATAAATTCTCACGCTGATCCCACGCTCACAACTTATACTATGTCAACATTAACAATAAGGTCCAACTTAATGACGCCAAATAATAATATCTAAATTGCTCACTGCATTTTATTTTTGTGTTCACTAAATACCAATCAGAATAGCTATTTATTAATTCTATATATTACATAGACATGCTACTTTAAAATTGATTCTTTGTGAGCGATAGTCTAAAAAGCACAGTACTTTGTCCCGATGCCAATATCACGGCGAGGTCCACATCTCACTGCGCGCAAGTTATTCCACTAGATTGCATTTTCCGCCGCAATTCTCCTTGGGAATTGCCAAGACCTCTAAAGAGTTAATCGAGCCGTGAACCTTATTGTTTGTCACTTCACTGATTCCAATATACATTCGAGAATTTTTGTGCTTATTTATTAAGATAATAACTTTATAGATGAGTGGTTGGGTGATCTGACTTCGAAACAATAGACTCGTGTTCAATCCGCACGAGGAAGGCTTTTACTAATGAGTTTTTCGGTAGTTGCTTACATATTTAGATTTATGTGCGACGTGGTAGCTTAGTGGTCAGAGTGCTTGCTTTAGACGCGAGCGACCCGGAGTCCTTTTTTGCTTTTTATGTAATATATATGCCCCTGTATTAGAATTAAGTGACTTTATTTTTGTTCATATAAACTCGATGAAACGAAGAAAACTTGTATTGCGCCATAATTAGAGAAAAGAGACACTAACGATTGCTAGAATTTTGTCCCTCATTAAATAATGTACCAATAACTTCTGTTTCCTAAGATTTCATATACACCGAGCTTGAACAACTCACGTGATTGTTTTTCCATTTAGGCACCTTCAGATTTCTAATATTGGTATAGTTTTAGTAGGTAGAATACCTACTAAATATATTATATTTGGTCAATTTAGGTACCTATTATCTTTCATCATAATGTAGGTGCTTTATTTTTAAAATTCTATTGCATTAGAAACAGACGATCACAGATCACGTTAACAAAGTGACCCCATTTAAGTAATTGTATTCTGTGCGGTCGTGAAAAATTTTGTCGTCAGTTAGTTAGTTTTTGTTAAATTTAGTAAGAATGATTTTTTTCATCAGAATTACCCAATAATTTTTTAAATTTTAATTCAAATAAAGTCATCCATGTCACATTATATATATATATAAATATACATAAGTGAATAATATTTAACTTAAAGTTTTATGTTACTGAAATAAATTCCGTAACCCTTCGCTGAGGAATAATTTAATATTTAATATAAGGGCAGTAGATAAAAGTATTTTGGCCAGTATTGAATTACAGACCAAACATTTTACCCTTACTTTGGTACCTTGCTTCGATTTTACGGTTTCCGTGGAAATTTAGTAAATACATAATATTAAATTCACTCTTGTATAGAAATGCGACATCGTCTTAACAGTTTAAGTCGATTCATGGGCAAATTTTTCAGTTTTGCTGTATTTTTATAAAGCTGTATTTTCATATTTGAAGGTGAATGAGACTTTATTCTTAAATAATATTAGAATCTTTTGTAATAGAACGGATTTTTTTTTTATATTTTTGGTGCCAGTATATTTCCGAGGCGCACTAAACACGTGTCGTCGCCACGGTCCCACGCTACACAGAGCCCGACTGATCGCTTCTCAAGGTGAATGGTTCAGAATTGAAGCAACGACACACATAATGCGCAAATCGCATACTTTGTCGCATATCAACCGAAAACATGCCATAATTTAACGTTGCGTCGAAATATTATATGCAATATAACAGTGAATATTTTTTAGTTTATTGCTTGTTAAGTACTACTTCATATTGTCACGAATAGAAAAAAAGAAGAAAATGCCAATTTAATGTTGGGAGAATAGTTACAAGACAATGTGGTTACTATAATGTTTATTATAATTTCAGTTGAATAAATGTTTAATATGATTTGTTAATATTTATGAGTTTTGTTATACGGCCAATATAAAAAGTTGTGTAAAACTGAAACGCAATTGTGTTAAATCTATACCATACCAATGGTTATATTATAAATGCAATAGCAACTAGGGATACGTTACGTTTATACGGCTGAATAGATTTTGTATGGGTTGATTTGTTATGGAAATATCTTGAATCCAGAGATCCGGAAAGGAAATTGTCTCTCAAATTTAATAAAGTATCGCGCTCAAGCATGTTTTAGATATTTGACTACAACTTGTTTGGGCGTTTCATTACTATCGCCCCTTATCTTTTTGTTTGATACGAACTGTAGCTGTGATCCATCTGATATCGCGCTTTTTCCTCTTTAGTGTACTTGATAATAGTTATCCCTACTAATATTTATGTGAATGTGAATTTGTTTGTTACGCTTTCACGCCAAAACTACTCATCCGATCATCACGAAACTTTGTACACATATTCTTGGAGCTATTAGAAGTAACATAGGGTTTTATTAGAAAAAAAAAAAACGAAATATAAAAAATATTGTGTCAGTAATATTTGCTGATGTTATAAGTAGTAACTTAAGCTACTTTTTTTTAAAATTTACCATTTTAGAAAAATAATTAGGATTCCGCGTTAAGTGTTATACTGCCTGCGAAGCCGCGTGGAGCAGCTAGTATACTATATATGTACGTATGTATTTGACCATACTTTAGGTAATAGCGATAGTGCAGACACGCGGTGTGAGTCACAATCCAACTTTGGGCTAATGTTTGTGCAAATAAAGAATTATTTGTGTATGTGCACAAATATTGGCTTACAGTGTATCTCACACTTCATCCCTTTTCTTATCTTTCAATGTTACGTCGCATACATTTGCGGTACTGTAACCACTAAAAAGTTCACTAAATAAGAACTTATCGTATTTCAAGCGATCACGAGATGATAAGAGTGATGTTATTATAGTCATTATCTTTAAAGTTCAGTATGTAGTTGACTAAGCAGAGCTTGGTGAGAAGTTCATGGCGCTATATTTTTATTAATTAACACGGTATTTTTTTAGTATATAAATAAATTATCATAAAAAATAATAAAAATATCTTCACGCAATTCTCAATACAGGGGTAGACAGAGGTCAAGTCTAGACAATTAAGTCCCTTTGAACCACCTTCCACCTAAAATATTTTCGGGACAACGTGACAGGTGGTGAGCCCGTCGCCGTCTTTATGTCCGTGCCAACGATGAAATACGTACATAAGTTTTGATAAACTCATTGGTACTGCCACTTGGGGATCAAACTCGGGTCTCTCAACTCGAAATTTCGACCACCCAACAACTCGGCTATCGTGAATTAAATTATCTCTATCTTATTGTATTAAACGTACCTAATTTAACTTAAAAAATGTCATTAAATTTTTGGAGAGATTTTTTTCATATAAAATATACAAATTTTTGTAATAAACAAGATCGGAATATTTAAATTAATGAGATGTAATGAATCAAAATTCTATTTCGCGTATAAGTTTCATTGAAAAATTGTGCTGATTTTCTGAAAAAAAATATCTCTGACTGACCTATCCTTTCAAGTAGTCAGTTTTAGAAAATTATAACTGTGTATTTTAAATTAATATTTTTGGGCAGTTTTTCGTTTTATTGAACATTTGATAAAGGTAAAATTGTCCTAGTTCAAACCTTTAAATGGATCAGTGTAAACTCTTTGGCATTAGTTTCAATTAGCCTAAACGAAGTTATCTGACACATTTTCAGTGCGTTCACCCCACTATGATGACGTCAAAGGTCCTAAAGCCTTGCTGACATGGCGTTATTAAACTCGTGAAAGCTTTACTGCGTCTAGAATGAATTCCCTTTGTTCTGATTAATATCTATCTTCTGCAAATAGCGAAAGGCATTACACAACATTGATATATATAGAGGAAATGACACATGAAAATGCGGCCGAATTTCGCTATGAAAGTGAAATATGAACGGCAATAAATTCACGTTCTTTTTACTTATATGTATATTTTTTATACGTTAGTTACGAAGTGGTTAGTTTAGTTTGCGGCACAAACCACACGAAACTGACGCATGTTATTCTTTAGCAGAATGAAGATAAAATAAACCGTTTGACTTCTGTATTATATGTAATTTATAATATGTAAATACACATATAGATACGGACAACATCACATAAATTGCTCCGATCCCAATGTAAGATGCTAAAGCACTTGTGTTATGGGAATCGGAAACAACGAAGGCACCACAACTTATATAAATTAATAATTATAAATTAATACTGCGTTATTATCAAATATTATATAAAAACCTTCTTGTCACCAATAGCCAGCAATTCTGAATGGAGACTAGTTATTTTGATTAAAGTTTTTATCATGAGGGTGTATATGTTACTGGACCGTCGTCAGGTCAGGGTGCTCGCTTCCGCACACGGTGTAGGTTCGATTCCCTGTCTGGCACCACTAAAATTGTTAATGGCAATTTTAAGTGTTAAACAACTAGTATGGCGGTGAAGGACTACAACATGCGGGAATCTTAATGTCTGAGAAAAAATAATGAAGAAAATATTTTGAGGATGTGTGAAGTCTGCCATGCTGCCTGGAGTACGCTAGCGTAGCTCGATCCTATCTCTCATAAAGATTTATTAGAGACATATACCCGACAGTGGGCATTTTTTGTGTTCGAACGGTGTCTTGATGGTGTGTAATCAACAATGTCTTAGCTATGATTCAAGTAAATCTAAATTTTTGTTTAAATTTTTCGTTTTATTACTTGGGTAAATTAATTAAAATTATTATTTTTTTTTGCTAAAATTTCTGTACATTGTTTTTATTTCTCTACATTTTGTTTATAGAGTGGTCTAATAACTTGTATCTCCTGCTTGATCAACGTGCAGATATTGGGTGTCGCTCATCTGGAGCCGTCGAGTCCACGATGAGTCAGATGATACATATGTACGTCAATGTCGCATGTCGCGCGCCTCTGTGTATTTACGTCAATTTTTCCTGCTTTAAGCGCGCGGATGTTCTACGCTACGTGCTCGGAACGGTTGAATAGAGCTGCGATTGCATTGTTTTCGAATGATAGACGCAGCGATTTTAATTTTGTGTTTTTCTAAGTCTTCGTTCGCTTTCGCTAATGTTGATTTCATTAGAAAAATGCAAAATCGATATGCTTTCACTTCGTACATAAACTATAAATAAGCAAAAATGCATTATAAGCATATTATATTGTTTGTTGTTTATCGTTATTTCAAGAATGTTGGTGTTCGATGTTCAGAAATGTGATGTAATTATGTGTTTTGTAACAAATGGGATTGGACAAATCTGTTTGATTCGGGTAGAAAGGCAACTGATATGGGTAACAAAAGAGGAATGCATAAATTGCGTGACTAATTTATTTATGCTATTTTTTAAATAATTAAATAAAAATGTAATTTAATGTAAACTTGACAAATGAAATACGTAACAACTTTATTAAATTAAAATTTTAGTATTTACACTAAGTAAACTAGCCATATACGGCCGCTTTCGCTGTGGCTTACTCTGCTATTAAAATTAGTAATTAGTTTCATCAAGTCTTTCATCAGTGATATTTTTAAAATTATAGGTAATTAAATTCATCAAGTATTTGTCATTAAGCATTAAAAATCTACCTATGTTACATCTTTTTTAAGTTTTTTTTCCTATGTTTTATCTCTTTTCTATTTTTTCTCATGTATGTAGCTTTCTCTTCCTATATCTCCGGCTCTAACTGAGGTAGGCGGTTAGAACTTGATTGAACTTTGTTAATCAAGTTCTAAGTGTTGTAAATAAATTGAAATCTTTGGCGGAAGGTGGAGGACGGAGTGCAGAGTTGGCACGTGGAATGTTAGAGGAGGCATGAGAGATAAGACGAATGAGTTGATTGAAATAATGAAAGAAAGAGAATTAGATGTCGTGTGTTTTTCGGAGACCAAGCGGAAGGGCAGCGGTACTGAAGAGCTCCCTGGCGGGGCGTTAGCTCTATGGTCAGGTCCCGGAGGCAGGAGCGCCAGGGAGTGGGGTGCTGCTGTCGTCTCGGTTGGTCGATGTTATGACTGAATATAAGGTTGTGAACTCGAGACTTCTCTGGGTTCGCTTTAAATTGGGACTGACGAATTTATTCCTTTTGGCTGTTTATGCGCCGGTAGCTTCGTCGTCCAGAGCTGAGCTGGAGGAGTTTTGGGAGAATGTAAGAGAAGTTCTAGACTTGGTTAAAGGAAACGAAAGAATTGTAGTATGTGGTGATTTGAATGGATGGGTTGGTACCGCTCGGCCAGGGTACGAGTCGGTGCTTGGAATGTTGGTGATAAAGGGTTAACGATGCTGGCAAGCTTATACTGACTGTATGCAAGGAAAAGGTCTTCTTGTGACAAACACTATGTTTAGTCACAAGAAAATCCATACGTATACTAGAACAAGAGAGAATGAGAGAAGTATGATCGATTTATTCCTGGTGGATGACCGACTGCGAAAACAGGTGATGGATACGCGAGTGTTCCGGGGTGCTGACCTGGGAACGGATCACTATCTAGTGATTACTAGATTTAGGGGTCTGTTCGCGGGTTGGCGCGTCGGTCGGTAGCATCCGAAGCTGGAAGCTTCAGGAAGCGGACACTAGGGATAAATATCAAGCAAGGGTAGCCGAAAAGCTGGGCAGCATCGATGTCAGGAAAGAATGTGTGGAAGAAATATGGCAGAGCCTTAGAGATGGAATGGTTAGTACAGCGGAAGACGTGTGTGGAACTGTGAAAAGAGGTTGTAGTAAAAAGGGTGATGCATGGTGGAATGACGAAGTTAAAGAAGCTGTAAATAAGAAGAAGAAAGCATGGTTAGACTACTTGGCCTCTAGTAATGATAAGGATATGAGAAAGAAGAGGAAAGAAAGATATAAGCTCCAGAAAGTTCACACGAAAGCATTGATTGAGGAAGCGCGTGAAAGGAGTAGAATGGAAGCGGACGAAAGGTTGTCGCACAACTTCAAGGAGAACTGGAGAGAGGTTGGAAGGACCCGGAGTGGTGCGACAGCCTTAAGAATGAATAAAGTGCTTTCGGGAACCAATGACGCCCTCTCAGAAAAATCGGACGTCATGCAGCGATGGAGCGAATTTTATAGAGAGATGTATGCGTGTGATGATCTTAGTGAGGGATCCGGGGGTGACGCCGTAACTGGTACGCCAGACTCGGACCTCGATGACACTGAGGTCATCAGTATGATAGAGATTGAATGTGCGATTAGAAGTTTGAAATGTGGTAAGGCTGCGGGACTAGACAGTTACTGCTGAAATGGTCAAGTATGGTGGGCCACGCGCCTGGGACAGCTTTCATCTGCTGTGCAATTTGTGCTGGCGAACGGGGGTTGATCCGGATGATTGGCGATCCGCAGTCATTGTGCCTTTATATAAAGGTAAAGGTTCACATTATGACTGCGGGTGCTATCGGGCGATCAGCTTGACCAGTTTAGCAAGTAAAGTTTACTCGAAGGTTTTGACACGTAGGATGCAAGATAAATCGGAAAGATTTCTATGGGAGGCACAATGCGGATTTAGACCTGGAAGAGGATGCACGGATCAAATGTTTTCTCTCCGCATGATCACGAAGAAGCTTCTGGCTGCTAACCAGAAGATTTTCTGTGCTTTTGTGGATCTTGAGAAAGCATTTGATAAGGTTGTAAGGAAGAAAATGTGGGAACTGTTGCCGAGGTATGGTGTGGATGGTCGATTGCTAAGGGCTGTGCAGTCACTTTACTGTGACTGTAAAGCCTATGTGCGGGTAGGGCATGACCTGTCACCCATGTTTAGCGTCCAAACGGGCGTAAAACAGGGTTATGCCATGTCTTCCTGTTCATACTGTATCTCGACAGCTGTTTACAGAAGCTGAAAGATAGCTGTTTGGGTGTGAGATTGGGTGACATAAAAGTAAATTGTCTGCTATGTGCTGATGATGCAGTGCTTATTGCACCATCAGAGGCAGAACTGCAGGCATTAGTCACGTGTATGAAAGAAGAATGTGAAATTAATGGTCTCCGTTTGAATGCTAATAAAACTAAGGTTCTGGTATTTGAAAGGGACGAAGAAAGAACGAAGTGCGAAATTTGGGTAAATCAGGAATGTCTAGAACAGGTGAATGAAATTGTATACTTGGGGAGTGCGTTTAGCCGGGATGGAAGATGTGATTTAGATGTGGACAGGCGTGTCGCTGCCGGGAACAAAGTCAATGGTGCCCTGACTGCGTTAATCAAAAGGCAAGGCGTTGTGAAAAGTGCACGCCTTGCAATACATAACGCAGTGTTGGTACCGACTTTGTTATATGGCAGCGAAACCTGGGTATGCCAGAAGAAGCATAAAAGCAGGTCGAATGCAGTGGAGATGCGATCTCTTCGTAAAATGTGCGGCCTTACCATGGCCGACCGAAAGCGAAACGAAGAGATTCGCAATATAGCAGGTTTGAAAGATGACCTTGTCTCGAAAATGGATAAGGGCGTGCTTCGATGGTTTGGGCACGTTGAGCGAATGAGTGAAGACCGAATGGTGAAGAAAATATATAGCGCGAGAGTTAATATTAAAAGGTGTCGAGGTAGACCGAGACTAACTTTCGAAGACCATGTGAGCAAATTGCTCGAAGAGGGGAGGGTCAAGAGTACTCGGATACCTAGACGTGCATGTATGAAGAAGATGATGAATCTGAAAGAAGCGAAAGCAGTATGTAGGGATCGTGACACTTGGCGATCTGTTCTCTCTGGCTACCCCGTCAGGGATTGTGCGTGAAGATAAATAAATAAATAAATATAAGTAAAAGTACAACAACCGTATGTACGTTGTCGCAAAACTAGAATGCAGTCGATGGATTATCTTGAAATTGATTAAGAGATCAATTTCATAGAATATTTTGTATACCAAAACATTCCTACGGAAACGGATAATGCTTCTTTTTAACTACAGCATTGAAAAAATTCACTTGTTTTATAGATTTTCTGAGAAGATATTTTATATATATAATTTTGTTACTTTGTAGGAAGTTCTTAAACCAAGTTTGTTTATATTGTTAACATAAAAAAATCGTTAGGTCTATTATAAGAACAAAGTAAAGAGGGTGATTACAATGAAATTATTTGAGGATTTTAAAATGTAAAGAGAGTTTGATTGAATTGGATTCTATTTAAATTTGTTTTATGTCAATGGATTTCTATGGTAAGTACTTTTCAATACAACTTCATGTAAGTCTTCGTTTAACATCAATAGCTATTGAAATAGAAACTTTACTGTTGAATGAAATAGTAGAGAAATGGAACCGGAGAAATAAAAGAATCGTAGACGAGTTTAATTTGTATGAGTTCGTTCAAAGTTCAATTTGGCTAATAGCGTAATTCAATTCACTAAAGAAACTTTATTTTCTATTCATATTTAACAGATTATTTGTGTGATTTAATTCTAAATCTATCTTTCTCTAAGTTCCTATAAATCTACAACTACTTAGGGGAGCGAAGGGCTTGTATTAACAGACCTTTTTCAATAGAAATTGAAACTTTGTCTATGTCAAGCTTAGACAAGTATTCACAGAAGAAGGAGAACGTAAAATGTGTTCATATTTTGTTTTCAAGTCATGATAGCCGAGTGGTTAGGTAATCGGAATTTCGAGTCAAGAGACCCGAGTTCGATCCCCAGGTGGCAGGCTCGTACCAATGGGTTTCTCAAAATAATATGTACGAACTATATCGTTGGTTTGGATATAAAGACGGCGATGGGCTCACCACCTGTCACGTTGTCCCGAAAATATCTTCGGTGGAAGGTGGGTCGAAGGGACTTAATTGTCTAGACAAGACCTCTGTCTACCCCTGTATTGGAAATTGCGTGAAGATATTTATTTATTTATTTATATTTTCTATTATAGAAAGAAAATAGAAAAGAAAATTTCTATATATAGCGCGAAAGTTAATATTAAAAGGTGTCGAGGTAGACCGAGACTAACTTTAGAAGACCATGTGAGCAAATTGCTCGAAGAGGGGAGGGTCAAGAGTACTCGGATACCTGTTTAGGTTTGCCACGTCTGTGCTTGTGTGAAGAAGATGATGAATCTGAAAGAAGCGAAAGCAGTATGTAGGGATCGTGACACTTGGCGATCTGTTCTCTCTAGCTACCCCGTCAGGGATTGTGCGTGAAGATAAATAAATAAATATAAGTAAAAGTACAACAACCGTATGTACGTTGTCGCAAAACTAGAATGCAGTCGATGGATTATCTTGAAATTGATTAAGAGATCAATTTCATAGAATATTTTGTATACCAAAACATTCCTACGGAAACGGATAATGCTTCTTTTTAACTACAGCATTGAAAAAATTCACTTGTTTTATAGATTTTCTGAGAAGATATTTTATATATATAATTTTGTTACTTTGTAGGAAGTTCTTAAACCAAGTTTGTTTATATTGTTAACATAAAAAAATCGTTAGGTCTATTATAAGAACAAAGTAAAGAGGGTGATTACAATGAAATTATTTGAGGATTTTAAAATGTAAAGAGAGTTTGATTGAATTGGATTCTATTTAAATTTGTTTTATGTCAATGGATTTCTATGGTAAGTACTTTTTCAATACAACTTCATGTAAGTCTTCGTTTAACATCAATAGCTATTGAAATAGAAACTTTACTGTTGAATGAAATAGTAGAGAAATGGAACCGGAGAAATAAAAGAATCGTAGACGAGTTTAATTTGTATGAGTTCGTTCAAAGTTCAATTTGGCTAATAGCGTAATTCAATTCACTAAAGAAACTTTATTTTCTATTCATATTTAACAGATTATTTGTGTGATTTAATTCTAAATCTATCTTTCTCTAAGTTCCTATAAATCTACAACTACTTAGGGGAGCGAAGGGCTTGTTGTAACAGGGGTAAGTATTAACAGACCTTTTTCAATAGAAATTGAAACTTTGTCTATGTCAAGCTTAGACAAGTATTCACAGAAGAAGGAGAACGTAAAATGTGTTCATATTTTGTTTTCAAGTCATGATAGCCGAGTGGTTAGGTAATCGGAATTTCGAGTCAAGAGACCCGAGTTCGATCCCCAGGTGGCAGGCTCGTACCAATGGGTTTCTCAAAATAATATGTACGAACTATATCGTTGGTTTGGATATAAAGACGGCGATGGGCTCACCACCTGTCACGTTGTCCCGAAAATATCTTCGGTGGAAGGTGGGTCGAAGGGACTTAATTGTCTAGACAAGACCTCTGTCTACCCCTGTATTGGAAATTGCGTGAAGATATTTATTTATTTATTTATATTTTCTATTATAGAAAGAAAATAGAAAGAAAATTTCTATATATAGCGCGAAAGTTAATATTAAAAGGTGTCGAGGTAGACCGAGACTAACTTTCGAAGACCATGTGAGCAAATTGCTCGAAGAGGGAGGGTCAAGAGTACTCGGATACCTGTTTAGGTTTGCCACGTCTGTGCTTGTATGAAGAAGATGATGAATCTGAAAGAAGCGAAAGCAGTATGTAGGGATCGTGACACTTGGCGATCTGTTCTCACTGGCTACCCCGTCAGGGATTGTGCGTGAAGATAAATAAAAAAATATTTATATTTATATTTTCTTCAGTGCAACGAAATATATTATGGATTACCTCCTATCGAAACTACCTTACCAATGTGCTTAGCTTATCTTGGTCCTAAAAATGTTATATCCCCCTTCTAGACATCAAAATAAGAGTGCTGGTCCTGAAATTTTATACGCAAAAATTCTCACCTGTCTTTATGGACTCTAGAAGCGACATCACTGAGTCGAGCAATATCATTTAATAAGATATCATCTCCTTCTCCAAAGACACGAATTTAGCGCTTCTCAAATTTGGAACTGAGGTCACGAGCGATCAAAAACCAAATAAAATAGATGTTACAACAACCCCCAAGCACGGGGTCAGTTATAACACTACCCTTTTTAATTAAAAAAATTTTTGCGAATGAATTACCTGTACATTTGATATTTTTTCGATTTGTCTTTATAGAAGAATAGTTAGAGCATCGATTAATGTTTAGTTAATGGAAATTTAAACAATACACCTGAAGATATGTCATTATTTTTGAAAATTGTTACAACAAGCCCCTCGCTCTCCTACTAAAGTACCTAAATAACCTAATTAATTACCTGTAAAAGTTTACTGCAGGATATATATCTCTCCCATAAGGATTAACCAGTATCGTACGCTAAGCGAGCGAATTGGCGATCGTAGACACCTAGGGCGCCATAGAATTACATGTCACAGGTCTGATTTTTCCGAGACGGTTTTCCGTCTTCTATTTGTTTTCTTAAATCTTTCTTAATTATTTACGTCTTCTAAAATCTATGTACGAATTACATCGTTGGCTTGGACATAAAGACGGCGCCAGGCTCACCACCTGTCACGTTGTCCCGAAAATATCTTCGGTGGAAGGTGGGTCGAAGGGACTTAATTGTCTAGACTAGACTTCTGTCTACCCCTGTATTGGGAAATGCGTGAAGATATTTATATTTATATTATTATTTATTATGTATCTTATTATTTTTATTATATTTTTATAAAAGTCACGAGAGCCGAGTGGTTAGGTGGTCGGGATTTCGAGTCAAGAGACCCGAGTTCAATCCCCTGGTGATAGCCTCGTACCAATGGGTTTCTCAAAATAATATGTACGAACTATATCGTTGGTTTGGATATAAAGACGGCGATGGGCTCACCACCTGTCACGTTGTCGAAAATATCTTCGGTGGAAGGTGGGTCGAAGGACTTAATTGTCTAGACAAGACCTCTGTCTACCCCTGTATTGGAAATTGCGTGAAGATATTTATTTATTTATTTATATTTTCTATTATAGAAAGAAAATAGAAAAGAAAATTTCTATATATAGCGCGAAAGTTAATATTAAAAGGTGTCGAGGTAGACCGAGACTAACTTTAGAAGACCATGTGAGCAAATTGCTCGAAGAGGGGAGGGTCAAGAGTACTCGGATACCTGTTTAGGTTTGCCACGTCTGTGCTTGTATGAAGAAGATGATGAATCTGAAAGAAGCGAAAGAAGTATGTAGGGAACGTGACACTTGGCGATCTGTTCTCACTGGCTACCCCGTTAGGGATTGTGCGTGAAGATAAATAAAAAAAAATATTTATATTTATATTTTCTTCAGCGCAACGAAATATATTATGGATTACCTCCTATCGAAACTACCTTACCAATGTGCTTAGCTTATCTTGGTCCTAAAAATGTTATATCCCCCTTCTAGGCATCAAAATAAGAGTGCTGGTCCTGAAATTTTATACGCAAAAATTCTCACCTGTCTTTATGGACTCTAGAAGCGACATCACTGAGTCGAGCAATATCATTTAATAAGATATCATCTCCTTCTCCAAAGACACGAATTTAGCGCTTCTCAAATTTGGAACTGAGGTCACGAGCGATCAAAAACCAAATAAAATAGATGTTACAACAACCCCCAAGCACGGGGTCAGTTATAACACTACCCTTTTTAATTAAAAAAATTTTTGCGAATGAATTACCTGTACATTTGATATTTTTTCGATTTGTCTTTATAGAAGAATAGTTAGAGCATCGATTAATGTTTAGTTAATGGAAATTTAAACAATACACCTGAAGATATGTCATTATTTTTGAAAATTGTTACAACAAGCCCCTCGCTCTCCTACTAAAGTACCTAAATAACCTAATTAATTACCTGTAAAAGTTTACTGCAGGATATATATCTCTCCCATAAGGATTAACCAGTATCGTATGCTAAGCGAGCGAATTGGCGATCGTAGACACTTAGGGCGCCATAGAATTATATGTCACAGGTCTGATTTTTCCGAGACGGTTTTCCGTCTTCTATTTGTTTTCTTAAATCTTTCTTAATTATTTACGTCTTCTAAAATCTATGTACGAATTACATCGTTGGCTTGGACATAAAGACGGCGCCAGGCTCACCACCTGTCACGTTGTCCCGAAAATATCTTCGGTGGAAGGTGGGTCGAAGGGACTTAATTGTCTAGACTAGACTTCTGTCTACCCCTGTATTGGGAAATGCGTGAAGATATTTATATTTATATTATTATTTATTATGTATCTTATTATTTTTATTATATTTTTATAAAAGTCACGAGAGCCGAGTGGTTAGGTGGTCGGGATTTCGAGTCAAGAGACCCGAGTTCAATCCCCTGGTGATAGCCTCGTACCAATGGGTTTTCAAAAACTTATGACGACGAAGTACATCGTTGGCTTGGACGTAAAGACGGCGACGGAATCTCCCGCTGTCACGTTGTCCCGATAATATCTTCGGTGGAAGGTGGGTCGAAGGGACTTTATCGTCCAGACTAGACCTCTGCCGACCCTAAAAAAATCATACCTAATAAATATCTTCACGCAATTCCCAAAAAAAGATATTTATTTATTTATTTTATATTATTTTTAATAATTCATCATTATATATTTTTATAAATCTAGCAATAGGGATATGGTGATATCTACCTTCAAATATTCGATCTTTCTTTACCTTTCGGTGTAAGTCGTAAGAGGTGAATAAGCGTTGTATTTTCTAGGACTACAATACCTTAGTGATGGGATAAGGAAAATACCCGATTAAGATTTATTAGACCTGCGATGGTCTGTATCTAAGGTGCGAGGGGTCGTACTGCGATCGCCAATAATTCTGCCTAGTCTGGCGATTATGGCAAGTCCTTACGAAAGACGCCTATTTACGACAGTGGGCTTTACAGATTATTAGATGTGTAAGAGAAAGTCTCTTATATTACCTTTACAAGGTATATCTATGTTTGTAAGGCATATATCGCAATTTACAAACGAGTAATCTTCAGTATTGTTAAAGTAATGAGGTAACAAATGGCTTTTGCGCAATTTTATCTCGTAGTAATGAATATGGAGGAGGAAAAAATTCACTTAATGTTAGACATTGTAGGCGGGACATTTATCAGAGTAACGATCGCATTAGGTGAAAATACGAGCGTTAAGGTCTTTTCGTCGTTATAAAAGACCCGGTCTATCATCTTTCTTCGTTATCGTCTCCCGTTTTCCTCGTTCAGTATATTTTATTTTCCTCTGCCATCGAAGAAGAATATAGAATGATTAAGAGATGATTCTTTTTAATGGCAATAGAGGATTCTGAAATTGAGATAGAAATTTCTTTTTTTTGCTACGAATTTATTATATATGATGTTCTTAAATAGTTTATTTAGCACCTTAATTCTGTCAAGTTTATTCCCAACCAAATAAGAGATGGAAATAGTTGCCTTTACTTTAACATTTTGTTACTCTTATACAAAAATACAAAGTGGAAACGAAGGATCGTATCGTATATATAGTGAAGCGGATGATGCGGATGCAAAGTACACCAGGTCGGGTGTTCTTCAGCAGTATGCGCTATCGGTAATCGTAAATATGCGTGTAATCGTGCGAACTTCGATAGCGCGATGTAGGATGTCGAAGTGTTTCCTGAATCCGCCACCTGCTAGCTTCCAATGTGGAAACATATATACATTACAATTGTTATCAGTACTTATTATAGATGTGAATTAGATTTTTATTGTTTTAGTTTTAATAATAATGAAACATAGATTTATTACAAAATTAATAATAATAAGGTAGTAATTAATTAAGTCGAGAATATATAGTATAAATATATAGGTATAGCTTTTTTTAAATTATTTACTAATATTTACTGATAATATAAATTTAGTTTTAAGATCTAAAAATTGTATAAGAAATTGCTGTGCCCTATCCGGGTTCATGTTGATACTAACATGTAATTTTAAGAACTTCTGTACACACATGAGAACGCAATAAATTATTGAGTATTGAGTATTGAAACATAGATTTCGCCACAGTAGTGTTTTAAAATTTTATGGGACTAGACCGCGAAAAGTCTCTGTTCTCAATTCTTGGCTGTATTTCATATACGATTTACTATATTTGTAAATAAAATATTTATTCAATTCATACTTAAATATTCTTGGGGAATATATCAGTGTTAGACGTTTAGAAATTAATGATAATTAATTCATGATCGGTGCCTGCGGTCTTCATCTAATTACAAGATGAGTATCCCGCAACACTTTACCAATTTTGTTGGTCACTCCTTTACCATTCAGGCTACACTGCTCTGGAACTCTTTGCCCGAAGACATCAGAAAAGTTACCAATAAGTCGATATTTAAAAGACTTGTACGTGAACACCTTTTAACTGTCAGTTAGAATTAGTGATTGGTCATTACAGTCATAATAATGTTTTTAAGTTTTATATATGTATGTATGTATATGTATATATATATATGTATATATATATATATATATATGTATATATATATATGTATATATATATATGTATATATATATATATGTATATATATATATATGTATATATATATATATATGTATATATATATATGTATATATATATATGTATATATATATATATATGTATATATATATATATATGTATATATATATATATATGTATATATATATATATATGTATATATATATATGTATATATATATATGTATATATATATATATGTATATATATATATATATGTATATATATATATATATATATATGTATATATATATATATGTATATATATATATGTATATATATATATGTATATATATATATATGTATATATATATATATGTATATATATATATATATATATATATATATGTATATATATATATATATATGTATATATATATATATATGTATATATATATATGTATATATATATATGTATATATATATATGTATATATATATATATATGTATATATATATATGTATATATATATATATATATGTATATATATATATGTATATATATATATATGTATATATATATATATATGTATATATATATATGTATATATATATATGTATATATATATATGTATATATATATATGTATATATATATATATGTATATATATATATGTATATATATATATGTATATATATATATATGTATATATATATATATATATATATATATATATATGTATATATATATATATGTATATATATATATATATATATATGTATATATATATATATGTATATATATATATGTATATATATATATGTATATATATATATGTATATATATATATATATGTATATATATATATATGTATATATATATATATATGTATATATATATATATATATATATATGTATATATATATATATGTATATATATATATATATGTATATATATATATGTATATATATATATGTATATTTGTGTATATATGTGTGTATGTATGTATATGTATATATATATATATATATATATATATATATATATGTATATATATATATATATATATGTATATATATATATGTATATATATATATGTATATATATATATATGTATATATATATATATATGTATATATATATATGTATATATATATATGTATATTTGTGTATATATGTGTGTATGTATGTATATGTATATATATATATGTATATATATATATATGTATATATATATATAAGGTGCGAGGGGTCGTACTGCGATCGCCAATAATTCTGCCTAGTCTGGCGATTATGGCAAGTCCTTACGAAAGACGCCTATTTACGACAGTGGGCTTTACAGATTATTAGATGTGTAAGAGAAAGTCTCTTATATTACCTTTACAAGGTATATCTATGTTTGTAAGGCATATATCGCAATTTACAAACGAGTAATCTTCAGTATTGTTAAAGTAATGAGGTAACAAATGGCTTTTGCGCAATTTTATCTCGTAGTAATGAATATGGAGGAGGAAAAAATTCACTTAATGTTAGACATTGTAGGCGGGACATTTATCAGGTAACGATCGCATTAGGTGAAAATACGAGCGTTAAGGTCTTTTCGTCGTTATAAAGACCCGGTCTATCATCTTTCTTCGTTATCGTCTCCCGTTTTCCTCGTTCAGTATATTTTATTTTCCTCTGCCATCGATGAAGAATATAGAATGATTAAGAGATGATTCTTTTTAATGGCAATAGAGGATTCTGAAATTGAGATAGAAATTTCTTTTTTTTGCTACGAATTTATTATATATGATGTTCTTAAATAGTTTATTTAGCACCTTAATTCTGTCAAGTTTATTCCCAACCAAATAAGAGATGGAAATAGTTGCCTTTACTTTAACATTTTGTTACTCTTATACAAAAATACAAAGTGGAAACGAAGGATCGTATCGTATATATAGTGAAGCGGATGATGCGGATGCAAAGTACACCAGGTCGGGTGTTCGTGTCTTGGGGAAGACGCCTTCTTCAGCAGTATGCGCTATCGGTAATCGTAAATATGCGTGTAATCGTGCGAACTTCGATAGCGCGATGTAGGATGTCGAAGTGTTTCCTGAATCCGCCACCTGCTAGCTTCCAATGTGGAAACATATATACATTACAATTGTTATCAGTACTTATTATAGATGTGAATTAGATTTTTATTGTTTTAGTTTTAATAATAATGAAACATAGATTTATTACAAAATTAATAATAATAAGGTAGTAATTAATTAAGTCGAGAATATATAGTATAAATATATAGGTATAGCTTTTTTTAAATTATTTACTAATATTTACTGATAATATAAATTTAGTTTTAAGATCTAAAAATTGTATAAGAAATTGCTGTGCCCTATCCGGGTTCATGTTGATACTAACATGTAATTTTAAGAACTTCTGTACACACATGAGAACGCAATAAATTATTGAGTATTGAGTATTGAAACATAGATTTCGCCACAGTAGTGTTTTAAAATTTTATGGGACTAGACCGAGAAAAGGCGGCGTAAGTCTCTGTTCTCAATTCTTGGCTGTATTTCATACTATATTTGTAAATAAAATATTTATTCAATTCATACTTAAATATTCTTGGGGAATATATCAGTGTTAGACGTTTAGAAATTAATGATAATTAATTCATGATCGGTGCCTGCGGTCTTCATCTAATTACAAGATGAGTATCCCGCAACACTTAACCAATTTTGTTGGTCACTCCTTTACCATTCAGGCTACACTGCTCTGGAACTCTTTGCCCGAAGACATCAGAAAAGTTACCAATAAGTCGATATTTAAAAGACTTGTACGTGAACACCTTTTAACTGTCAGTTAGAATTAGTGATTGGTCATTACAGTCATAATAATGTTTTTTAAGTTTTATATATGTATGTATGTATATGTATATTTGTGTATATATGTGTGTATGTATGTATATGTATATATATATATATATATATATATATATATGTGTATATATGTGTGTATGTATGTATATGTATATATATTATATTTATTATTTGTATTAGTATTTTATATTGCATCTTTATTTTCGTTAGGTCCTATATTGATTTTCTTTTTCTGTAACCCAGTTTAAAGCACCTTAACAATATTTCTCCACGCCTCGGGTTGACTGGCAGAGAATGCCTACTGGCATTAAGTCCGCCCTTTGTATAACTTTCTTTGTGAGGTTTGCAATAAAGTGTAAATAAATAAATAATTACCACTACTTTAACCACACATTGACATTAGGTAATATATACTACTGTGTCACCATTATAAGTCTGTAATGGTGACTGGCGGTGTACAGCGATGTATTGTTAAGCTTTTCTATTGAATTAGTAGTTATAAAATCTTGGAGCTTTACCATATCCAAGATATACTCGTATACCATAACGGACAGTCACATGAAGCTCCTTAACTATACATGATGTATGGTTGCTGTTGGGTATATTGGACGACCTTCTTGGACGAAAGGCACTTCCCTTTCCATAGTGTCGCCAACCTTGAGGTCCCGGGTTCAATTCTCGGTTGGGTAAATGTTGAAAACACTTTCTAAATTTTTTCAGGTCTGGGTGTTTGTGGTG
Source organism: Sericinus montela (assembly GCA_029286605.1). Lineage (NCBI taxonomy): Eukaryota > Metazoa > Arthropoda > Insecta > Lepidoptera > Papilionidae > Sericinus > Sericinus montela. The sequence continues at coordinate 5,530,829 of JAGSMR010000010.1, forward strand.
CAATAATGCAAGTGCTTAAACTGATTACTTTGAGATCAGAGCAATGATTTATGTGATGGTTGTCCCTATTTATGTATTTATTTATTTTATTATCTCCCACAGATCCGCCGTCGACAATGTGAAAATGACAAAAGTCGCTATCAAGAAAATATCGCCGTTCGAGCACCAGACGTATTGCCAGAGGACGCTTCGAGAGATAAAAATCCTCACCCGATTTAAGCATGAGAACGTAAGAATTTTGCCACTTACTTATTACTGGTATAAACTTTAATTAAACTGCTATGTTGCATTAGTTATTTAAAGTAATTTAGGTGATGATTAGTAATTTAGGTGTTATATATGCTTTTTGGAAGATCTACCCTTAAATTGTCTATGGTGTTTTCACTTCTCATACTTTGTTTACTGACCTCGACTGCCCTAAAATGTAAAGTTTTTATGTGTCATGTTGTATACATACAGTATATGAGTTTCCTACTACTTTGTACAGACTTGGCTGTTTGGGATTTCGTTACATCATCCCAAGTGACACTGATAACATTTTTTAAATAAATATGGGAGCAGCACTATGGCTCCATTGTCAAATGATTTTATAGCAGAGAAGTCGTTTTGAAAAAATTAACTTTTTAAATATAAATAAATTTTCTAAGAAAAAAAAATATTATTTTCTTATAATCACTATATTTTGAATTAAAGTATTATTATTATTTACGCTATACGTTTGTTTCAGATCATCGATATCCGGGATATTCTAAGGGCAGAGACAATCGACCAAATGAAAGATGTGTACATTGTACAGTGCTTAATGGAAACCGACCTATATAAATTATTAAAAACGCAGGTAAGTGCAGTGTGAAATTTTTTCTAATTAAAAAGTAGTACAAGATATGATAGCAGTAAAAACATTACGAGATATACATACATACATAACGGCCTATTAAATGGCCCTGCCTGAGGGGAGGCTACAATGAACGAACTGCCAAGTCCATCGTCATCATCATCATATCGGCTCGTGAAAGTCCACTGCAGGTCTTCATCCTCTCCCATACGGAGGGGTTTGCCATAACGGCTACACTTGGGTGGAGTAGTAATCGCAGTATTCTGACTCCTTGCATCACAAATGCTGCAGCCCTTTACCGTCTGCTGAATTTTGATCTGGTGTTTTTCGAGATGGTTATCCGCCTTATGGTGATTGCAAATGCAATTGATAACTTTCCGTTATCAATTGCATTTGCAATTGCCTTAGTCGCTCCTCACTACCTGTCGGGTTGTCCCCAATAACCTATGGGTATATGTGGGTCGAAAAGAAATAAACTTTCTACACCATTGAAAACTTTCAACTGACTGCTGACCTTCATAAAAGCTTTAAACAAGCCTTGTTTCAATAAACGACAATACACAGACATATATGTATTTTTGAAATAGTTTGCCTTTCAAAAGCTTCTTTTGACACATGTGTAAGTAAAGTTTTATTACAGAAACTAAGCAACGATCACATCTGCTACTTCCTGTACCAAATCCTGCGAGGGCTGAAGTACATCCACTCAGCCAACGTGCTGCACAGGGATTTGAAACCCTCAAATCTGCTACTCAATACCACCTGTGATTTAAAGGTATATTTCGATTTAAAAAAACTAAAAGTTGCCAGTATTGCATAATTATTAAAGACGAAGTTACTGACATCTATTAGTATACACAATATTATTTAATTTAAGAGCGACTATGGTATTACCCAAAGGTAGACTGGCAGAGAATGCCTCAGGCATTAACTCCGCCTATACATTAAAGGTATGAAGTTTAAGAAATAAATAATATTTTCTTCTCTAACTGCGACTAGTTGTTTGTAATTGAACATATATTTGAATTATGTTTCTATTGTTGCTTTCTGTTATTTCTTATTAAGTTTAGTCTTAATATACAAAGCAAAATTGTTATCATGGATAATTAAAACTGTCAAGTATTTTTTTTAAAAAAAGGAAGAAATTCGTTTACACTTAAACTAAATTCAACACGAAGATAAATAAAAAAAAACAATCCTGAAAACCAAAGACAATGGAAGAATAAATAATATTTTTTTATTTAGTTCATAGAATCGGGCATTCATTTAGAAAAATTTGTTGTTTTAATGATTTTGCGGAATCGTGAAAAAAAGTGGCTAACTTTAAATTACTTATTTTTTTTTTCAAAAATCTTAAAGATTTGTGACTTTGGTCTCGCGCGGGTCGCGGACCCGGACCACGACCACACGGGCTTCCTCACGGAGTACGTCGCCACTCGCTGGTACAGGGCGCCCGAGATTATGCTCAACTCCAAGGTAAGGCTGTAGTAAACGGAAAATAATATCTTGTATACTTCTTATGATTTATGAATAAATCAAATAAAACACGGTGGCTCGGAGGTAAGAGCGGTCGCCACGGATCGGTGAAGGTCGCGGGTTCGTATCCCGCCCGTGTCAGTTGAAATTTTGACTGTTTTCTCTTTAATTTAATAAATACGATAAAAGTCACGATAGCCGAGTGTTTGGGTATTCGGAACTCGAGTCTCTTGACTCGGGTTCGATCTTCCAGGTGTTTCCAGTGATCCAATGAGTGAGTTTTTTCAAAACTTATAGACAAAATTTAGACACGATAGCCGAGTGGTTGGGTGGTCGGAATTTCGAGTCGAGAGGCCCGAGTTCGATCCCCAGGTGGCAGGCACGTAACAATGGATTTTTCAAAAACTTATGTACAAATTATGTCGTTGGCTTGGACATAAAGGCGGCCTGTCACGTTGTCCCGAAATATCTTTGGTGGAAGGTGGGTCAAAGGGACTTAATTGTCTAGACTAGACCTCTGTCTACCCCAGAATTGGGAATTATAAGATATTTATTAAGTAATGGAGGGAAGGGTAATCCATCCACCAAGGACCGTCCACCAGCGTGCTATTAATTCTCTCATATATGTATCTGATTTGAAGAACTTTCTATAGCGCGATGTAGGATGTTGTGTTTACTGAATTGTCCCCCAGCAGCGAGCTTCTATGTGGGAGACATGGATGTCGCCACTATTATTATTCATTTATTGTGCAGGGATATACGAAATCAATCGACATCTGGTCCGTGGGTTGCATCCTGGCGGAAATGCTCTCCAACCGACCGATATTCCCCGGCAAGCATTACCTGGACCAGCTCAACCATATCCTTGGCGTACTCGGTTCGCCCAGCCAGGAAGATCTCGACTGCATCATCAACGAAAAGGTAAAGTATACATGCCATATAATATCTGATATATTCGTGTCAAGATGCTGTAATGACTGCAAAGACTCAGGGTAATATTTTAAACTCTATTGATTTATATGTATTAAGTTTAAAATTCAATAGAAAATCAAAATGTTACAATGAAAATTCTTTCACGGGCAATATTGTTTCGGAATAAAAGTCTTACCAACAAATCCTTTGTTGTAATAAATTGCAGTGCGGCGAAGTTATTGTGTTCCATATAAAAGTTACTCTGTGGTTTTATTTTCATAGCGACGACTGTTATACGTTCGGATTCTGCTAAAAATAGTTTAAAAACAACGTAAACTTCTGACGATTTGACGTTCTCTTCCGGTTATGGTTTTTAGTGAATTTCATTTAAGCCTCGGGTGAAATGGAACTGACAATTTTTGGTTCCTATTTTCTGATGCATTTTGAAATTTCTATGTTTTAGAAAGGATATGCAACTTTATAATAAAAATGAAGCTGTTCTATCTTTTAAAGTAAATATATCTGTAATATACTTATAAATGAACATATCTTTTAAATGAAGCTGTTCTGTTGCCAATAATATTAACATAAAACATAAAATTTTGCATTTATTCTGCTCTGAAACATAATAATTAAGATTATATCTTTTACAGAATTATAGGTTTTGTCTGTTAATTTGTTCGCGCACTATCTCATAATTCTAAAGGAATCCTATTATTCGCCGGTGATAAAACTAGCATATATCCCTCTCCGGACTTCTCAAACGATATTGAAATAATATCCGATAAGCAAAATCATGTTTCAATGTCTTTCACATAAAGGTCTTGCTTTTTGCGGCATGAAATCCCATACGTCATATAAGACTCAATCTGTCATATAACATTCAGGCTATAAACTTTCTGTGTAGTTAATTTCATTTACATATAATGTATAAAAAGCGTATATCGCTAGTTTCTAACTTCATGTATACAACAAAATCTCAGTTAATAAAGTAGCTGTGGCTACATAATGCTATTTAACTTTTAGAGGCTTTCTGTGTTTAATATAATAGGCTTAATAGAGTCATCAAACAAAAACTTTTTAATAGAATATTTCACTGCTGTAAAATGATGTAAATTGGTAGCCAGGAAACGCCTACAGCTGAGCGTCGGGAGTTGAACCGGTCATTAGCATATTCGGTTCCGGTGCCGGGTTCGATTCCTGCTTGGGAAAATGTAGAAAACACTTCTTCTTTATTATCTCGGGTCTGGATTTGTGGTACTGGTTTTCGATTCCAAACAAACAAGTGCTTAAACTTGTTGCTTTGGGATCACACATTTTATTGGAGGTTATTTTTGGGACAACGTAACAGGCGGTGAGCCTGTCGCGGTCTTTATGCCCAAGCGAACTATATAAATCATACGATTTAAAAAACTTACATTGGTACAAACCTACCTCATAGGGTCTCTTGATCCGATCACCCAATCACACAGGTATCGTTGCCGTGCGGTAACGGTGTAAGAATATTAGTCACTCCCTTTCTTCCCGTGGGTGTCCCAAGAGGCGACTAAGGGAAACTGCATTAAATATCGTTATGGCAACCGATAGATGACGGGATCTCTAAAAATATCAGACCAAAATAATCACACCGAAGATGGGCAGCAGCGTCTAAGGTGCGAGGTGTCTGATACTGCGATCGCCAATCCACTTGCCAAGCGTGGCGATTAAGGCAAATCCTCCCTATAATTTGTTAGAAGTCACGATATCTGAGTTCGATCCCCAGGTGGCAGGCTCGTACCAATGGGGTTTTTCCAAAAACTTATGTACGAATCATATCGTTGGCTTGGACATAAAGACGGCGACGGGCTTACCACCTGCCATGTTGTCCCGAAAATATCTTCGGTGGAAGGTGGGTCCGAGGGACTTAATAGTCTAGACTAGACCTCTGTCTACCCCTGTGCTGGGAATTGCGTGAAGATATTTATATTTATTTATTGACTCCCCATGGGAGAGGCCTTTGTCCGTTATGTATGTATGTATATGTACCAGCTACCGTAACTCTCAAATAGCCTGCCTACGTATATATGTACGCATATAGAGGAAAAGATGGGTTGATGGAAAGACGGGGGTATAGCGTAAATGGTGGATGGTAACAGGCGCGCGGCTATTTGGAGTCGCTGCCGTACAAGCCGCGCGTGCCGTGGAGCAACTTGTTCCCTGGCGCGGACGCACGCGCCCTGGACCTGCTGCATCGCATGCTGACCTTCAACCCTCACAAGCGCATCACAGTAGAGGAGGCCCTCGCTCATCCCTATCTCGAGCAGTACTACGACCCCAACGACGAGGTAACGTATATACGTAGGGGTTGTTATTTTTCTTTTTTAATGTTTAGATAGATTTTATGTTAGAATATATAATGTTAGAATTGTTAATGTTTAGATGTTGGGTAAAAAATAAAAAAAAAAATAACTAGATGTTAAGGAAAAGTCAATTTTTCAAAGTGTCATAAACATGTGTTCCTTGGTTTTGCCGTGTGATATCGGCGTAAGAATAATACCATCGCCTTTCTTCCCATTGGTGTCGTAAGAGGCGACTAGGAGCTTTGACGAAACTTATGAATACCGACATATAGGGATATCCATCTCGAAAAACAAACTTATATAAGCCGACCGGTGTAAGATGCATGGTACTGAGATCGCAAAACCGCTTCGCCGAGCGAAATCGCCAATCGTAGCGATTATGACAAGCCCACCCACTAGAGGGAACTATGTTCCAGCGGTAGACTAATACAGGAAGTAATGTATGTAACTTTAGTGGAATCACTTCGATATTTTATGTAGAAAGTTATTAAAATCATTATTTCATTGTGAAAAATAGGTTATAGACTTCTTACGTAATACAAAAATTGTTTTGTAACATAATTCATCCACGTATGGATTAAAGCGTAATTTAAAACGATTTGATGCGTTTGTATACGATTTCATCATTGTTTCTGTAATATGTATCGTTTTATTTGTCTATATTTTATAGTACTGAGTCAGTCGTAATACTGTCGCATATTATTTTCGTTACGAAATACATTTAACATCATAAACAAATTATGAAATGAATATGATAGTGGAATAGTTGTATTATTCCAATGGTTTCCATCGTGTGTTATATTTTTTAAAGGTCACAATTTGTGGCGAACGAGTGTTCATTAACTTTTGCTGTTGTTTATTTTCCCTAACGCCATTTATCGGTTTATTCGATGTTATTAACGGTGACTACGTAAATGTTTGTGCATTATTTAATATAAAAAATTTTAGGTTTTACTGACACATTTAAATTGGTTTAGAATTAATTATTAAATAACAAATCTAAACTTAAATTTATGAATTTTTTTTATCGAAGAAAGTTGGCAAACGAGCAAGGCTTCTATTTCTAGCTTTGTTAGCTTGCTAGTTTAATTTCGAACTATATACATAAATCCTATTAGTACTCGTAAAAGGTCTATGTTTTTCTGAAAACTTCGCAAAAGTATCACTTAATTTACTTAACGGTCTGTAAAAGTCCACAACGGGATACAAGTGTTTCTCAATCAATCTTTGGCAATCGCAGTACCAGACACCTCCCACTGGAGACCTTGCTATTCATCACCGACATCCTAAATTTTGGCCCTTGCCTTTCTCTCAGTTGTCTCTTACAACACTCACAGGAAGAGACGCGACTATATTGCTTTAAAACTGATACCACACGGCATAACACGTAATTTATAATGCTTGTGACTCGTAAAACTGACTTTTACTAAAATTTTGTAATTTTTTTAATAAGTTTCTTATGGTATTTGTTTTATTTTTAGACAGGTTGCTTGATATTTATGAATTTTTAAGTGAACATTATCACAGTCTGTGTAAATCACAATGTACAAGTTACAAATTAGACGTATTTGTAACTTGTACATTCTCACATCTTTGTGCTAATTTCATGTTAACAAAAATATTTGCAGCCTGTTTCTGAGGAACCGTTCCGGTTTGCGATGGAGTTAGACAACTTGCCCAAGGAGACGCTCAAGAAGTACATCTTCGAGGAGACTCTGCTTTTCAAGCAACAGAACGAAGGCGCGTAAATGAAAGGAGAACCGATGGCCAGCTTTGCGTGGAATAGTCGAAACAACATCAAGACGCGCAAGCTGAAATGAACGATTAACTTTATTACAATTTCAGTCTTTAGTTCTATAGGTTTCAAGTACATTTTCTTAACCTTGCAAACATCTTTTTAAATTTATAATTATAATTCAACGTGTATTGTTTTAATTGAAAAATAATTCGTTCGTTTTGAATTTGGAATTGTCACTTTGTATTTTCATTATTCGTCGATGTGTAATATTGTCGCGATATTTGATGCAAACACAACATGAAGTGTCGCGATGATATCATATCGATTGTGTTCTTCTTATACGTTAAGGATAATAGATAAACTTTGTAACAGGATTGCTAATTTCTAATCGGAATTTATTTTCCTTTACTTACCGTAATGATTAAGCTACGGTTATAATATTTCAAACTTCTAGTTTCGCAGGAAAACGAAAACGGTTTTCACTTCAGTTGTTTAGTAAGGGTTTACTTTTCGGCAGATATTCTACATTTTATTGCAAAAATCTTTTTCTTCAATAAAAAAATTACCAAAGGTTATGACGGTTACTTAGAGATTACCACCATTTATTTTTCAGATTTACTTTAACGATCTATTTTTTAACATTACAAACCTTTTCTAACAGGTTACGTGCACGTGATACGTGTGCGCAATTGATACAGTAGGGATATATTGAGACGTAGGTAACTTAGGTAGATAGTTTTTCTGAAATTTATCAACGTTATTATATACCTAGTCGTGCGATTTCAGGTTCGGAGTTAGAGTGCTGCGGGAATGTGTTACAGTATTACGTGAGTGCGAATCAATATTCGTGTCGGGTATTAAATAACATTTGAACCTAACGGGTTTCAGTAGATTTATAATCTGTGAACGGTACACTCGGACACACCCGGCACGGCACACGGCTTGCAGTCTCGCCTGCAGAAGGTCGTTGTAAATATTTTATCAAATTTTGAATTGTCGTATTTTCAAGTGTCACCGAATAATTATTTGATGCACTACCAATTTATTCATTAATTACGATATGGTGTACATGCGAGTTGCGTTATTCTATACGAATGTCGGTGATGGGAGGGGCTTCGTTAAAAAACTTGTCTTTCAATTGACTCTAATTAATAATTCTCGTCTTCCTTACATTTGCATGTTCGCGCACAATACGTTAGCATAGTTGGTACTTCATATCAGATAAAAATAGCGCGTTTCGTAGATTGTTAATGTTTCGTTCGACAATTGTGCGTACGGACATACACGGAGCAAGTTTTTCAACGAACCGCCCGCGCTACGTGACGTCGGCTTGTGATAGTGACGCGCGAGTCTATTCACAATTTATAATCTGTTGTTACTCTCTGTGTATTATCTATTAAAATGTTGTTAGGGAGGGCCGCGCCCGCTTTCCGGCGTTAAAAAAAAAACGCGCCCCAAATTACGGGCGTTCGCGGTATACTTACTAAGACTTGATTAAAGTTGTCTGTTGAAAGTATTTTAGAAGATAAATCTAATTCATGAGAATTTTAGAATTGTAATTTCGTCATTGCGATTATATATGAGCTCGGAGTTCAGTAATTTAAAAAGAAAAGTCTTAAGCTCTTCATTGTATCTATATATTTCAAGTCATTGCTTTTTGAATTTTTTAAAGGTGTCGCCACACTCGAACTGACAACTAGCGAGGTATTGCATGAAGTTTCTGTTAGGAATCGGTTTTAATATCGGGAATGGCTGAATCCAATCGCCATGTCAGTTATGGTCAGAATAATTATATTCAATAGGCTTTAATGGACAGTTTGATGTGAGCATGGTGGCGACCATTTAGTAAATATTTGCATTCATGTGTCATCGACGTGTTCCTCGATATTTTACATTCTCCAAATAATTGTGATAAGCTTACATATATTAAATTCCGAGATAAGTCATTTCTCTTCGAATATACATCGACGTATTTTTTTTTATTTAACTACAGCGATTGTTTATATTCGATTAGAATCGCTTAGACAAGTGTAACATGAGCTGTTTTATTAAGAAGTAAATAGTCATTCGTTTGCTGATAAAAGACAAGCAGTTTTATGATTAAAAAGCATAATAATAGCGTGATACTCTGTTCGGTCAAGTTAAATGTTGTGCAGGAACTTCGTAAATAATTTATAAAATACTTTTTAGTGAGTAGTAAATACAGAATTTTAAAATAAATCTTTCATTCACTTTGTTCCATTAGCTGTTTCAATTGAGAAAATATGTATATCGAATCCATTGAAATGACACCAGAATATCATCAAGTATTTATTGTTAAAATATGAGTGTTGCCATATTTTCTTAAGTAATTATGTACAAATTGGATATTGTAAGATCATTTGTTATCTGTCAACAGTTGAATATTACGAAAATAAAATCAAATCAAGTGATAAATGTCTTGTTTTATTTTTACACATGTAATTTACCCTCACAGCTACATCTGTATAATATAGAAACCTCAACAAAAAAAAAAAAACAAACAGGTAGTAACTTACCGCTGTCTAAGAGGCTTGTGTATACCAGTATAGGTAGGCAAAATAATTACGAGCAGTGACTTTTTAAATATTTTGAGGTCGTTTGTGAGTTCCTCTTTAGCCCCAAAATAATAAAAAAAAAATAAAAAATATCAGTCCCAGGCTCTGGTAATGAAATAACTATACGTTGATGGAGTTTTCTGCACACGTCACACTTTCGTTTCTCCTTTGCGAAAAGAATATATTTTCACGTCAATGGCTAAACGGCTATATTTTATTCACATACTTAACAATTTTAGCCCTTGCTGTAATATTAAATAAATAAATAAATATCTTCACTCAATTCCCAACACAGGGGTTGACAGAGGTCTAGTCTAGACAATTAAGTCCCTTCGACCCACCTTCCACCGAAGATATTTTCGGGACAACGTGACAGGTGGTGAGCCCGTCGCCGTCTTTATGTCCAAGTCTATTGCCTTGGACATAAAGACATATTGAATTGGACACAAGTGTAAATCGTACATAAGTTTTTGAAAACTTATGAACAACTTATTTCGTTGGTTTGGATATAAAAACGTCGAAAGCCTCACCTGTCACGTTGTCCCAAAAATGTATTCGATGAATGGTGGATCGAAATGACATAATTGTATGTCTCTGTCTACCCCAGTATTGGGATGGCGTGAAGATATTTTATACATTTTTTATAACTTTACTTAACACAAATCAATCCCTTTCATGCGAAGGTGTCCAGGGTAGTCTCAAAGTGTATGTCTCTTACCATGGTAGGATCTAATGACAAGATAATCCAAGAAATTTCTTCAAGTGTTTAGCCATTTTGTGTATTTCAGCTTTTTTTATTTTATTTTTTATTTCGCATACACTTCCTTTTTAAAAAGAAATCCTTAAACTGAACTTAACTAAGATTAAGTAAAAAAAGACCATTTACTGTGCTATCACAGCATTTGTGTGGATACCTGTCCATCAGTACCAGCTAAATTCTAAAAGTGGTCTATGAGATAAGTCTGGGAACCACTGCACAAGATAGTGAAGTCCTTTTAACCCACTTTCGACCGAAGGAAAAGGGGTTTTCAAAAACTTATGTACGATTTACACTTGTGTCCAATTCAATATGTCTTTATGTCCAAGTCTATTGACTTTTGTATCGAAATCGAAATTCCGACCACCCAACCACTCGGCTATCGTGACTTATCGGCCGTAATATTACTAGTCTTAAAAATCATAGGCTAATACGACAATAGGCTCACAACCTATGACGTTGTCCCATTTACCTTCGGTCGAAAGTGGGTTAAAAGGACTTCACTATCTAGTGCAGTGGTTCCCAGACTTATCTCATAGACCACTTTTTAGAATTTAGCTGGTACTGATGGACAGGTATCCACACAAATGCTGTGATAGCACAGTAAATGGTCTTTTTTTTGCTTAATCTTAGAAAGTTCAGTTTAAGGATTTCTTTTTAAAAAGGAAGTGTATGCGAAATAAAAAATAAAATAAAAAAGCTGAAATCCACAAAATGGCTAAACACTTGAAGAAATTCCTTGGATTATCTTGTCATTAGATCCTACCATGGTAAGAGACATACACTTTGAGACTACCCTGACACCTTCGCATGAAAGGGATTGATTTGTGTTGAGTAAAGTTATAAAAATGTATAAAATATCTTCACGCCATCCCAATACTGGGATAGACAGAGACATACAATTATGTCATTTCGATCCACCATGCACCGAATACATTTTGGAACAACGTGACAGGTGAGGCTTTCGACGTTTTATATCCAAACCAACAAAATAAGTTGTTCATAAGTGTTCAAAAACCTATAGGTACGAGCTTATGAAAGGGGATCGAACTCGGCTCTCTTGACTCGAATTCCGATCACACAACCACTTGGCTATCGTGACTTCCTGAATACTAATAAAATATCTAAATATGCTATTAATTACATCAAATTAATCAAAACCAACCATTTAATAATAGTCCAAGTTTCAGTATAATACAATAAGATATAATACAAGTAAAGTATAATACAAATTTATCAAAATATGTCATCAACTTTAAGGACATCAGTAAGCAGTGTTTATTTGAGTATTTTATTTAAATTAATACTTAACAAGTTTATCTAGTATTTTTAAAAGTCCGTATAAGTTTATCTAAAAATATTAGTTATTTATAGAAGGCTAGTCTTCTAATCCTCAATGCTGCTTCTCGCCACTTCGTCCTCATGACCTTCAGTAAATTAAAATGTAATGAAAAACTAAAACCGTTATACAAACATGCATGAGACAATAAATTAATCATTCGCAGTCATAGTATTCAGAATAATAAATAGTTTTATAATATTTAGTTATATCCGAGATTACGATAACAAAGTTTACCTCTGTAATATTAGTGTAGATTTAATATGAACAAGCGCCGCGAAAGTAGGATGTTATTGCTAATTATATTATCTTTCAAAATGATGTGATTTTTACTTTGTTATAAACAAAGATATGTAAGAAATAAATGTCTTTTAGAGCAGTGCATTATTTTATATTTTATGTAACGTTTTAACATCGATTTTGTCTTTTATTTAACCCTTTTCTTTTGTTATGGTTGTAGACTAATTATTGTATTAAAAGCCGCGATTTATACAATATTTGTTATGTCAATTAAATCGTTTGGCGGAAAATAGCGTCTAGCGTTGTAGTTGTTTATTTTCTATTTATTAAACAACTTATTATTTTTCCTGTAAACTACTTGTTGCGGTCTGTCCTCTAGGGAATCACCTTATTTATAAGCGATAAATCGTCTCTCTCGTGATTTCTCGTAAATTTGCTACCTTACAGACGTACGGCGTTAATGGCCATTTTAGTTATGACCCTGGTTTAATTTTATGTCTTTCCCTTAACATAGAGTACTGTTCCTTATTTTATAACAGAAAGGTTAAATTATCGTTTCTTTTAGTATAACAAGATTAAATTTATATTGATATACTGTTGGACTATTTGATAGATTGTTAGATATATCCTATATTGAATCCTGATAAGAAATCACAAAATTATTATATCAAAACATAATAAAATCTAATCATATATAGATAAGAAGATTATTCGGCAAAACATTAAAACTCATTCACTATACTAACAAGCTAAAGTAATTTACTATAAACTTTGTTAGCGCAGTGCACTCCACCTATTTAAGAAGCAGGAAGGTAATTAGCGAAGGCAAAGAAATGAAGTTGAGATAGTACTTTATTAACTTTTATCATTTGTCTTCTTTTTACTTCAGAACACAAATATTTTCTATGTTATAGGCTAGGTATGATAAATCTTTCACTACATGGGTTAGTAAGTTTATTTGTGTCAATGAATAAATAAAACAACTGTAACGAAACGATTTGTAAAATTTTTTATCGTAAAATATTCTACAAAACTTAGTTATTGAAAATATATATGTTTTAGAATTAAACGTTATTGTTATTGATGAAGGATATTTTCACAATCATGAATATTAATTAATTATTATGTATTAGTCAGATACGCGCCATTATAAAATGTAGGGGTCAATTATTACTTTAGCCACCATCGATGAGTAATTAATATAATGTTAGCAACTTTGTTCTAGTGACATGCATTTAATTGATAGAAATTAAGTAATAGTTTTACTAAAAACAGAATTTACAGTAATAGTACCATTACTACTTTGTTGTTACTTAACATTTATGTATTGATTTTGACTAGAGTACTGCGATCTATTCAATTTTAGTCATGGTAAGGTAACTTGAAGTTCCACCGGATCTAATTTTGCTCATGATATTATGTGACTCGACGAACAATATATGAAGAAATTTCCACATCAAGTATTGATCTTTGTTACAGGTGTAGATCACAAAAAACAATTATAAATAGTACCTAACACTTCATATTTGAGCAGAGTACCGACGATAACAATGATAATTCTAGCACCATGTTGCAATAGCGTTTTATACGGTTCATTTTGTCACTAATAAACCGGAATAGTCATATCAACTTATACAATTTTGTTTTTGATTTATAATTATCTACCTTTGTCTATCTTTATTTATTTGTAAGGTTTTTGGGTTTAACTATTTGTATGTTTGTGATCTTTATTTACTTGTAAGTCATGTCATGATTATTTAAATCAATAACATTTTAACATTTATAACGTTACACTTTCAATATTTTATAAACCATTTAATATAACTAAATATATTGAGTTAATTAATACGTGTAGTGTTGAATAGAGATGGGGAAAAGGGTGATGTCGGCCTTGCACCGACTCAAACCCTACAATGTTCCGCCATGGCCGCATGTTGGTAGGGCCACGGGAACGCTTTTTTATACATCCGCGACCCCATGCGCGCTGGCAGCTCAATTCAGCCCCCCGGTTAAACGCGCTGAAACACGGACGCGTCTACCTTCTTGGCCTCAAAACCCACACAGGCAACCTAACCCCATAGAGGCCATGTGGGTAGGTGATCGAAGCCATCTTGCGGCGTATCTGGTCTATGGCTCTGCGACAAACCACATTTCGGCCATGGGGGGCAGGGAGAGCAGCGCTGCGCAATACCGACACTCCTTTCCCTCCGTGGCCCCACCTCAGTCGCATCTGCTTTGCGATCCTCGTCAGAGTTGTTGGACTCTACTTCGGCTATGGAGGGCACGGAGACCCCTCTGCGAAGACAAGGACGCAAACACTACCTTCACAGCTCACCAACACGCATAGGTGGCACCTGGGCTGGACCAAGCCACTCGGGTGGCCATCTCAGGCCATCCATTTTATGATATTTTTATGTAACGTTTTTTAGCATCGATTTTGTATTGTTTAACCCCTTTTCTTTATTGTAGTTTACAGACTAATTATTGTATTAAAGCCGCGATTTATTCAATATTTGTTATGTCAATTAAATCGTTTGGCGGAAAGCCAAAAGCGTCTAGCGTTGTGGTTATTTATTTCTATTTATTAAATAACTTATTATTTTCCTGTAAACTACTTGTTGCGGTCTGTCCTCTAGGGAATCACCTTATTTATAAGCGATAAATCGTCTCTCTGTGATTTCTCATGAAATTTGCTGCCACAGACGTACAGCGGCGTTAATGGCCATTTAGTTATGACCCTGGTTTAATTTTATGTCTTTCCCTTAACATAGGTACTGTTCCTTATTTTATAACAGAAAGGTTAAATTATCGTTTCTTTTAGTATAACAAGATTAAATTTATATTGATATACTGTTGGACTATTTGATAGATTGTTAGATATATCCTATATTGAATCCTGATAAGAAATCTCAAAATTATTATATCAAAACATAATAAAATCTAATCATATATAGATAAGAAGATTATTCGGCAAAACATTAAAACTCATTCACTATACTAACAAGCTAAAGTAATTTACTATAAACTTTGTTAGCGCAGTGCACTCCACCTATTTAAGAAGCAGGAAGGTAATTAGCGAAGGCAAAGAAATGAAGTTGAGATAGTACTTTATTAACTTTTATCATTTGTCTTCTTTTTACTTCAGAACACAAATATTTTCTATGTTATAGGCTAGGTATGATAAATCTTTCACTACATAGGTTAGTAAGTTTATTTGTGTCAATGAATAAATAAAAACAACTGTAACGAAACGATTTGTAATTTTTTATCGTAAAATATTCTACAAAACTTAGTTATTGAAAATATATATGTTTTAGAAATTAAACGTTATTGTTATTGATGAAGGATATTTTCACAATCATGAATATTAATTAATTATTATGTATTAGTCAGATACGCGCCATTATAAAATGTAGGGGTCAATTATTACTTTAGCCACCATCGATGAGTAATTAATATAATGTTAGCAACTTTGTTCTAGTGACATGCATTTAATTGATAGAAATTAAGTAATAGTTTTACTAAAAACAGAATTTACAGTAATAGTACCATTACTACTTTGTTGTTACTTAACATTTATGTATTGATTTTGACTAGAGTACTGCGATCTATTCGAATTTTAGTCATGGTAAGGTAACTTGAAGTTCCACCGGATCTAATTTTGCTCATGATATTATGTGACTCGACGAACAATATATGAAGAAATTTCCACATCAAGTATTGATCTTTGTTACAGGTGTAGATCACAAAAAACAATTATAAATAGTACCTAACACTACATATTTGAGCAGGTAACGACGTTTACAATAATCTTAGCACCATGTTGCAATAGCGTTTTATACGGTTCATTTTGTCACTAATAAACCGGAATAGTCATATCAGCAACTTATACAATTTTGTTTTTGATTTATAATTATCTACCTTTGTCTATCTTTATTTATTTGTAAGGTTTTTGGGTTTAACTATTTGTATGTTTGTGATCTTTATTTACTTGTAAGTCATATCATGATTATTTAAATCAATAACATTTATAACGTTACACTTTCAATATTTTATAAACCATTTAATATAACTAAATATATTGAGTTAATTAATACGTGTAGTGTTGAATAGAGATGGGGAAAATTTTGAAGCATTTGTATGTATATTTATTATGAAAAAATCAGATTTCTAGCTATTGCAGTAACTTAACGTACTTTATTTCCGAGGAGGCAAACAGCGAAATCTATATTGAGGAAATATATTTACGCTATAAAATTTGTAAATATATAAAAATAAAATACATTTGTTGATTTATTTATTTATTTATTTATTTATTTATTTATTTATTTATTTATTTATTTATTTATTTATTTATTTATTTATTTATTTATTTATTTATTTATTTATTTATTTATTTATTTATTTATTTATTTATTTATTTATTTATTTATTTATTTATTTATTTATTTATTTATTTATTTATTTATTTATTTATTTATTTATTTATTTATTTATTTATTTATTTATTTATTTATTTATTTATTTATTTATTTATTTATTTATTTATTTATTTATTTATTTATTTATTTATTTATTTATTTATTTATTTATTTATTTATTTATTTATTTATTTATTTATTTATTTATTTATTTATTTATTTATTTATTTATTTATTTATTTATTTATTTATTTATTTATTTATTTATTTATTTATTTATTTATTTATTTATTTATTTATTTATTTATTTATTTATTTATTTATTTATTTATTTATTTATTTATTTATTTATTTATTTATTTATTTATTTATTTATTTATTTATTTATTTATTTATTTATTTATTTATTTATTTATTTATTTATTTATTTATTTATTTATTTATTTATTTATTTATTTATTTATTTATTTATTTATTTATTTATTTATTTATTTATTTATTTATTTATTTATTTATTTATTTATTTATTTATTTATTTATTTATTTATTTATTTATTTATTTATTTATTTATTTATTTATTTATTTATTTATTTATTTATTTATTTATTTATTTATTTATTTATTTATTTATTTATTTATTTATTTATTTATTTATTTATTTATTTATTTATTTATTTATTTATTTATTTATTTATTTATTTATTTATTTATTTATTTATTTATTTATTTATTTATTTATTTATTTATTTATTTATTTATTTATTTATTTATTTATTTATTTATTTATTTATTTATTTATTTATTTATTTATTTATTTATTTATTTATTTATTTATTTATTTATTTATTTATTTATTTATTTATTTATTTATTTATTTATTTATTTATTTATTTATTTATTTATTTATTTATTTATTTATTTATTTATTTATTTATTTATTTATTTATTTATTTATTTATTTATTTATTTATTTATTTATTTATTTATTTATTTATTTATTTATTTATTTATTTATTTATTTATTTATTTATTTATTTATTTATTTATTTATTTATTTATTTATTTATTTATTTATTTATTTATTTATTTATTTATTTATTTATTTATTTATTTATTTATTTATTTATTTATTTATTTATTTATTTATTTATTTATTTATTTATTTATTTATTTATTTATTTATTTATTTATTTATTTATTTATTTATTTATTTATTTATTTATTTATTTATTTATTTATTTATTTATTTATTTATTTATTTATTTATTTATTTATTTATTTATTTATTTATTTATTTATTTATTTATTTATTTATTTATTTATTTATTTATTTATTTATTTATTTATTTATTTATTTATTTATTTATTTATTTATTTATTTATTTATTTATTTATTTATTTATTTATTTATTTATTTATTTATTTATTTATTTATTTATTTATTTATTTATTTATTTATTTATTTATTTATTTATTTATTTATTTATTTATTTATTTATTTATTTATTTATTTATTTATTTATTTATTTATTTATTTATTTATTTATTTATTTATTTATTTATTTATTTATTTATTTATTTATTTATTTATTTATTTATTTATTTATTTATTTATTTATTTATTTATTTATTTATTTATTTATTTATTTATTTATTTATTTATTTATTTATTTATTTATTTATTTATTTATTTATTTATTTATTTATTTATTTATTTATTTATTTATTTATTTATTTATTTATTTATTTATTTATTTATTTATTTATTTATTTATTTATTTATTTATTTATTTATTTATTTATTTATTTATTTATTTATTTATTTATTTATTTATTTATTTATTTATTTATTTATTTTATTAATTTATGTACACCATGTGGGTGGGTGATCGAAGCCATCCGCCGCGAAAGTAGGATCTTATTGCTAATTATATCATCTTTCAAAATGATGTGATTTTTACTTTATTATAAACAAAGATATGTAAGTAATAAATGTCTTTTAGAGCAGTGCATTATTTTATATTTTAAGTAAGTTTTACGATCTCCAATACCCTGTAATAAATGGTACGTCTAAAGTACGTCGTTGCCTACTATTACACTGCAAATAAAAATATTTTTACTGTTTATTTTAAAATAAATATAACATTTTATCAATATTTATTATGTATGGGTTCTTCGTCACTTGAGAAACATTAACCTCAATATGCTTACATACTGCAAGAGAAAAAAAATAGTATGAGGACATATACACACAGCAGCCGATAATAATTCGCTACTGGACATAGGTCTCTCCAATAGGAGAAGACGATTATGGCAAATAATCACCAAGCTTGACATCTGATGGTAGCTGAGATCAGCTTCCATCACTTTGACATCACGGCTGCCCGTCATCGGTGTGCTTATTCTGTCTTGTCTGTCGGTAGTCATTGATATTGTCAGAGCTTTCCTCTTAGTCGCTCCTTACGATACTAACAAGAAGACAGGGGATGGCGTGCCCTTAAATATATTTTACCACGGCCATAGTGTGTACTAATAAATGAATGTACACTTTTATATCCACTATGTAAAAATATAGTTCAATAATAACACTGGGACTGTCCGTTACCGTTACAGCCCAGCGTTACGTTAAGCTGTTCATATAGCCTGCTGTAGGACAAGTGGCGTGTGAGTAATGGAGATCTCTGTACAGTGGCGTACATATGACATATGCATAAAGGCAATGCTTACCCAAGATAATTCTATAAAATAATACTTAATGTAAATTATTAAGTTTTATCTTTTACCCTTTTGTTTTTAATTTATCGTGGGGGAAATGCATATACCCGACACCGCGGCAAGGCTAGGAAGGGTGATGTCGGCCTTGCACCGACTCAAACCCTACAATGTTCCGCCATGGCCGCATGTTGGTAGGGCCACGGGAACGCTTTTTTATACATCCGCGACCCCATGCGCGCTGGCAGCTCAATTCAGCCCCCCGGTTAAACGCGCTGAAACACGGACGCGTCTACCTTCTTGGCCTCAAAACCCACACAGGCAACCTAACCCCATAGAGGCCATGTGGGTAGGTGATCGAAGCCATCTTGCGGCGTATCTGGTCTATGGCTCTGCGACAAACCACATTTCGGCCATGGGGGGCAGGGAGAGCAGCGCTGCGCAATACCGACACTCCTTTCCCTCCGTGGCCCCACCTCAGTCGCATCTGCTTTGCGATCCTCGTCAGAGTCGCGGAGGATAAGGAGATAGGGAGGACTCTACTACGGCTGCGGAGGGCACGGAGATCCCTCTGCGAAGACAAGGACGCAAACACTACCTTCACAGCTCACCAACACGCATAGGTACTTCCTAGGCTGGACCAAGCCCACTCGGAGTGGCCATCTCGGGCCATCCATTTATATTTTTATGTAACGTTTTTAACATCGATTTTGTCTTTTATTTAACCCTTTTCTTTTGTTATGGTTGTAGACTAATTATTGTATTAAAAGCCGCGATTTATACAATATTTGTTATGTCAATTAAATCGTTTGGCGGAAAATAGCGTCTAGCGTTGTAGTTGTTTATTTTCTATTTATTAAATAACTTATTATTTTTCCTGTAAACTACTTGTTGCGGTCTGTCCTCTAGGGAATCACCTTATTTATAAGCGATAAATCGTCTCTCTCGTGATTTCTCGTAAATTTGCTACCTTACAGACGTACGGCGTTAATGGCCATTTTAGTTATGACCCTGGTTTAATTTTATGTCTTTCCCTTAACATAGAGTACTGTTCCTTATTTTATAACAGAAGGTTAAATTATCGTTTCTTTAGTATAACAAGATTAAATTTATATTGATATACTGTTGGACTATTTGATAGATTGTTAGATATATCCTATATTGAATCCTGATAAGAAATCTCAAAAATTATTATATCAAAACATAATAAAATCTAATCATATATAGATAAGAAGATTATTCAGCAAAACATTAAAACTCATTCACTATACTAACAAGCTAAAGTAATTTACTATAAACTTTGTTAGCGCAGTGCACTCCACCTATTTAAGAAGCAGGAAGGTAATTAGCGAAGGCAAAGAAATGAAGTTGAGATAGTACTTTATTAACTTTTATCATTTGTCTTCTTTTTACTTCAGAACACAAATATTTTCTATGTTATAGGCTAGGTATGATAAATCTTTCACTACATAGGTTAGTAAGTTTATTTGTGTCAATGAATAAATAAAAACAACTGTAACGAAACGATTTGTAAATTTTTTTATCGTAAAATATTCTACAAAACTTAGTTATTGAAAATATATATGTTTTAGAAATTAAACGTTATTGTTATTGATGAAGGATATTTTCACAATCATGAATATTAATTAATTATTATGTATTAGTCAGATACGCGCCATTATAAAATGTAGGGGTCAATTATTACTTTAGCCACCATCGATGAGTAATTAATATAATGTTAGCAACTTTGTTCTAGTGACATGCATTTAATTGATAGAAATTAAGTAATAGTTTTACTAAAAACAGAATTTACAGTAATAGTACCATTACTACTTTGTTGTTACTTAACATTTATGTATTGATTTTGACTAGAGTACTGCGATCTATTCGAATTTTAGTCATGGTAAGGTAACTTGAAGTTCCACCGGATCTAATTTTGCTCATGATATTATGTGACTCGACGAACAATATATGAAGAAATTTCCACATCAAGTATTGATCTTTGTTACAGGTGTAGATCACAAAAAACAATTATAAATAGTACCTAACACTACATATTTGAGCAGAGTAACGACGTTTACAATAATAATCTTAGCACCATGTTGCAATAGCGTTTTATACGGTTCATTTTGTCACTAATAAACCGGAATAGTCATATCAGCAACTTATACAATTTTGTTTTTGATTTATAATTATCTACCTTTGTCTATCTTTATTTATTTGTAAGGTTTTTTTGGGTTTAACTATTTGTATGTTTGTGATCTTTATTTACTTGTAAGTCATATCATGATTATTTAAATCAATAACATTTATAACGTTACACTTTCAATATTTTATAAACCATTTAATATAACTAAATATATTGGAAGTTAATTAATACGTGTAGTGTTGAATAGAGATGGGGAAAATTTTGAAGCATTTTGTATGTATATTTATTATGAAAAAATCAGATTTCTAGCTATTGCAGTAACTTAACGTACTTTATTTCCGAGGAGGCAAACAGCGAAATCTATATTGAGGAAATATATTTACGCTATAAAATTTGTAAATATATAAAAATAAAATACATTTGCTGATTTCTTATTTATCAATTAATTTTATCATTCAATTTAATGCAATCAATCAATTAAGAACCAATGTCTCAAAAAAATTAATGGGAGTATATTTAAAACGCAGCATATTTAAACACATTATTTCTTTTCTTTATCAAAGGGAAAGACACAATAACATTGCCGTGTGGTTTTCGTGTAAACACATTTCTCCCTATGAGTATCGTACGCGGCGACTATGAGTGATTTTATTTTTATATTTACGCAATTTCCCACACTGGGGTTGGCCAAGGTCTAGACAATAAATCATAAATATGTCGAGTTAAAAGAAGAGGTAACAAGAATATGGAAACAAAATAAAGTCTACGTAGTACCAATAGTATTATCAACCACAGGAATCACCCCAAAACACCTTCACCACAGTTTAAAACTTTTGAATATTCAGGAAAACACATACATAAGTATGTAGAAAGCAGTCATATTAAACACCTGAGGTGACCGACATGTGGGGTGGGGTGCCCGCTGAAATTATTCCTATAGTTGTTTCTGCGAATGGGTTAATCCCAGTCAGCCTCGCTGAACATCTGAGGCGACTGGGACTCCGTGACGGACCGCTCCGTGCTTAAATGCAGAAAGCGGTGTTCCTCGATACAGCCCGCATGGTCCGCCGGTTTCTCTCCCTGTCGCCCTAACCTCGGCCGTCTGGTCTCCCTGTCGAGGGCTTCCGTCTGGTTGGGTTTAATATTTATTTATTTATTTATTTATTTATTTATTTATTTATTTATTTATTTATTTATTTATTTATTTATTTATTTATTTATTTATTTATTTATTTATTTATTTATTTATTTATTTATTTATTTATTTATTTATTTATTTATTTATTTATTTATTTATTTATTTATTTATTTATTTATTTATTTATTTATTTATTTATTTATTTATTTATTTATTTATTTATTTATTTATTTATTTATTTATTTATTTATTTATTTATTTATTTATTTATTTATTTATTTATTTATTTATTTATTTATTTATTTATTTATTTATTTATTTATTTATTTATTTATTTATTTATTTATTTATTTATTTATTTATTTATTTATTTATTTATTTATTTATTTATTTATTTATTTATTTATTTATTTATTTATTTATTTATTTATTTATTTATTTATTTATTTATTTATTTATTTATTTATTTATTTATTTATTTATTTATTTATTTATTTATTTATTTATTTATTTATTTATTTATTTATTTATTTATTTATTTATTTATTTATTTATTTATTTATTTATTTATTTATTTATTTATTTATTTATTTATTTATTTATTTATTTATTTATTTATTTATTTATTTATTTATTTATTTATTTATTTATTTATTTATTTATTTATTTATTTATTTATTTATTTATTTATTTATTTATTTATTTATTTATTTATTTATTTATTTATTTATTTATTTATTTATTTATTTATTTATTTATTTATTTATTTATTTATTTATTTATTTATTTATTTATTTATTTATTTATTTATTTATTTATTTATTTATTTATTTATTTATTTATTTATTTATTTATTTATTTATTTATTTATTTATTTATTTATTTATTTATTTATTTATTTATTTATTTATTTATTTATTTATTTATTTATTTATTTATTTATTTATTTATTTATTTATTTATTTATTTATTTATTTATTTATTTATTTATTTATTTATTTATTTATTTATTTATTTATTTATTTATTTATTTATTTATTTATTTATTTATTTATTTATTTATTTATTTATTTATTTATTTATTTATTTATTATTTATACATTATTACATTATATAGAAAGAAGAGAAGAGGGGAGGGTCAAGAGTACTCCGATATCTCGACGTGCATGTATGAAGAAAATGATGAATCTGAATGAAGCGAAAGAGGTATGTAAGGATCGTGTCACTTGGCGATCTGTTCTCTCTGGCTACCCCGTCAGGGATTGTGCGTGAAGATAAATAAATAATAAACATAAATAAATTATTATATTAGGTAGAACCTTTAAAATTGTCTTGGCTATCGACTGATGGTGGAAAATGCATCATACCAGAATCTATGGCTTATATGTTTTTTTATATTTGCATGCGGAATGGTGCGAGGTAATTATCAATAACAACTTTAGAATCTATAGCATCGTACCAAAAATAACAGCGTCTAAAGTGAGAGTTATCTGTTAGTGCTCCAATCAAATTCACTCGCCAAGCTTTGTGTTAAATTGCATTAACTAACCATCCGGGAATCAATTGACTCTAACCTGAATTCTGATATTAAATGAATATATTATTGTAATTCAGCAAATAACTTTTTAAGCGACTGTTGTACTGATATCTTTCTTAGGCGGGAACCTCTTCTCCACCACCTATGACGCTGTCCCAAATAAGTGTGGATCGAAAGGAATAGCCTGTCAAGACTCTAAACTACTGCGCTTTATTTTGAGGTATAAGAGACATTATACCTCAAAATTAAAAAGAATGACATTGTTAGTGTATGAAAACGACATTATAATATAAAAGAAACAGAATTAACTTTTGTAAATGTTTTATATTTAAATATGATTTATAAGTTAAGTTAATTAATTAATTAAATAAACAAATAAATAAAAATCTTCACGCAATTCCCAATACAGGGGAAGACAGAGATCTAGTCTACAAGTCCCTTCGATCCACCTTCCACCGAAGATTTTTCGGAACAACGTGACAGGTGGTGAGCCCGTCGCCGTCTTTATGTCCAAGCCAGCGATATAATTCGTACATAAGTTAATTGTTACTAAAATTCTATAAATACGAAGATAATATTAAAAAATTATGTTACATACAAAATTATGTTATATTAGCTACGTCGTAACATATATCAAATATTTTTAATTTGACTTTGAAAACATTTTTTGAAGTGAATTAACTTATTTCAGTTCAGTAGATATATTCATTGCTTGAAATTTGCCTATCTTCAAAGAGTATCAAAAGCGCCTGAAGGATTTCGATGTTAGATGTTGATGCTTGCAAATTTTAATCTTGTTGTTTAACAAGAGAAAATCTTAAAATTTGTTTACAATGTTTCTAATGATTGTGTAATATTATCAAACATTTGAACATATTATTAAAACCTAAACGGGAAGACCTTAGGTATTTTATTTGAATAAATATTCAAAAATTATTGAGTTAAAAAAAATTACGTGTTGCACTCCGGGAGTGTTGTCAGAAGTGAAAATTTTTTTACTATAAGAAAAATGTTTTTTTTTTATATTTATCTATAAGCATTCGCGTTCCGCTATATGTACATGCATATATGCACACACTATTGCTGCGTCTCGTAACGGTGTCGCGAGTCCAGAGATTTTATCTCTTCTAAAAATATGCGCACCGCGCTAAAAGAAGTTTTCACTTCAAAATATTCCCAATTTTTAGTCTTGGCCTCTGTCTACCCTAGTATTGGGAATAGCGTGAAGGTTTTACATCGAAAAAAATGCAAAATATTTTTTTAATATTTTTTATAGGTTATATTTTTTATATACTCTCTAATATTTTACAAAAAACACTATTTGGCGAAGAAAAAAGGTTTTAGCCGGTTAAAATGTCCACAGTAACTATTTATCTCAAGAAAATTATTTAATGTCGATTTATCGTAAAATTGGTATGCAATGTATCAATTTTCTTGAATTAAAAAGTCGAAAATTTTTAATATAACAACTATGAAATCAAAAACAATGTTGACGTTTTGCCTTATTCCGGCAGTAATTGGTTATCAAGAATAATTTTACGCAGCGGTTGGTAGTACTTCACGCCATGGCGTGCTCGTTAAGTAGGCAATCAGAGGCGCGGCTGTCGTGTATAACGACCTATTTATTACGCGCCCATCAGCTTGCCATATTTTTATAACTTGAATTTCTTACCAATTCCGTTCGCACTTAATATTTCTAACGATCTCGCTTGATATTAGTTTGTGCTATTTTCGGCCCGCTTCACGTCGTTAAGTCGTCTAGTTAGAAAAATATTATAAATAGTTTTTCCAAGATAATATACATTTATATAATCGAAGTATTATTTTTAGCTTTGGACTTTTACCGACTTTTTTTTGAGGAAATTGTTTAAATGGTCGAAAATGTTTGTGTACTGGGCGGTACTTCCACGTCTGGCAAGAATGGAGGATTAGAAAGGAAAAAAATACTTCACGCCGTTACAGGCTACGCTCAATACAGGGGTAGACAGAGTTCTAGACAATTAGGTCCTTTCCACCCACTTTCCACCGAAGACATTTTTTTGGAACAACGGGTGGCGAGCCTGTCTTCGTCTTTATGGCCTATATTCTATACACAACGATATAAATCGTACGTAAGTTTTTTTTTTTTAAATCGTTGGTACAAGACTTGGGGATCTAACTAAAATCGTGACGATCAAAAAGTATTCAATAATTTCTAGTTACAGATATTTTAATACTGATACGTTCGCCTGTTAGCTTTGTGCTATGCTCTAAAGGCTTCATAGTAAGAGCCGTTTTGTTTTAGATTTCAATTGTAGCCATTGAAATCTAAAACAAAACGGTTTCAAAATTCAATTATTAATTTTGATGACAAAAGTAGAAAACTGTGATTTTATATGTTTTGGTGTGTTACTTATTTAGCTATACACTAAGGGGTTCTAAACATATTATACTGTTATTATGTACAGTTTTCTTTACTTTTTCCAAATACTTATAAAATAGTGGTAGAAGGTTAAAGATGGATAATCATCACTGTCATTATAATATTCAAAAACTTATTATTCATACAAATATTAGGACCTTAAAAGTCCACTACTTGCAGGATTTGTTATTACAAGCACGCTTGACGAGCGGATTATCGATCGCGTTATCTCACACCTCGTACCTAAAACGTTGCTGTCCGTGACCGCCCGGCATAATCTTGCTCTGATGCCATACGACCATTTGGGGAGCATGACGTATCAGGTTCCTCGGTTATGAGATCATTATAATGATATATCATTATACTCTGCGACAAAGTTCTGTGACCACAAGTAGGTGCGAAACTAATTTCAACAAAATTTAAGCGAAAAAATATGTTATTATGTATTAAATATATACGACGAGGATGTCAAACAATAAATAATGATAGACGTCCTGTAATTCCTTCAATATTATTTATAAGAAATATTTTTATATTTATTTTATAATTTCAAGTATTTCCAATACCGTGACCCTTACACGGGTCAGTTACACGTTCCCCAATTCCGGTCTATTTGAAATAAGCCTCGAAAATGAAAAGGTTATACCTTTATTACACGAAACGAAGGTAATTTTTATTACAGATTTTTACACCGCGTGGTTAACAAGTCTGCTACGCAGCTACGAAATACGTAGATCTTAGTAGACATTCGTAATGCATAATGTACTCCGATGGATAAAAATTGTTCTACCGATTACATGTTACCAAAAATTTTAATCCAAGGGCAGTAATTTTACAGATCTGCTTAGTTATAATACATAAATAAGAAAAAAGAAACTATGTGTATTCGATTCCAAAACTTTAGACATTTAACATATACACGCCCGTGAGTCACGATAGCCGAGTGGTTGGGTTGTCGGAATTTCGAGTCAAGAGACTCGAGATCAATCCCCAGGTGGCAGGCTCGTACCAACAGGTGGTGAGTCAAAGGGACTTAATTGTCTAGACTAGACCTTTGTCTTTTTATAGAAAAGGGAGGCAAACGAACAGGTGGCTCACGTGATGGTAAGTGATTACCGCCACCCATGAACACCTGCAATACCAGAGGCATAGCAGATGAGTTGCCGGCCTTTGAGAAAGGTATGGGCTCTTTTCTTGGGCTCTGTCTACCCCTGTATTGGGAATTGCTTTAAGATATATTATTATTACGCTATTTTAGACTCAGCATTCAGCTTCAGCACTGATATTTTGTCGCTGCCTTTGTCAAATACGCGAACAGCTAAACATTAATGAAAAACGAGACGTCTAAAGGCTTCATAGTAAGAGCCGTTTTGTTTTAGATTTCAATTGTAGCCATTGAAATCTAAAACAAAACGGTTTCAAAATTCAATTATTAATTTTGATGACAAAAGTAGAAAACTGTGATTTTATATGTTTTGGTGTGTTACTTATTTAGCTATACACTAAGGGGTTCTAAACATATTATACTGTTATTATGTACAGTTTTCTTTACTTTTTCCAAATACTTATAAAATAGTGGTAGAAGGTTAAAGATGGATAATCATCACTGTCATTATAATATTCAAAAACTTATTATTCATACAAATATTAGGACCTTAAAAGTCCACTACTTGCAGGATTTGTTATTACAAGCACGCTTGACGAGCGGATTATCGATCGCGTTATCTCACACCTCGTACCTAAAACGTTGCTGTCCGTGACCGCCCCGCATAATAATTACAATCACATAACGAGAGGGTATCTGTCTTCTAGCGCATGTAACCAAGAAGAAGAGGGAGAACCTTCTTGAGAAGGAAGTCCTTCTTTTTCTAGTCTTAAGATCCTTGTGGGGATATCTGGTGTGCAAACATTCCCAAAGCCCAGCTAACGTGTAGCGAAGGCGGAACAACGGAATTCTCCTAATCAGCCTCAGTGAGGGCGAGTGTAAGTTTGTCTACAGTTCTCCGAATTGTACAACCTTGAAAATAAAAGAAGCGTATTTATCACTAAAAATAGTACTAAATAGTAAAAGAAAGTTAAATTTAAAATGTAAGAGTATTATAAATACTCTCAGGCTTTTAGTGGTATACTTCGAGAATGTCAAAGTACACTCTCCCGATATTTGCTCTGTCGAACTGAGAGCATGTGCTTTAGCACAGCAGCTGAAATATTTATATTTCAGCTTATAAAAGCTTTTAGCCACTCACATCGCATTTTGTTGAAGCGTAGAAATGGTTGCCGTATGGTAAACCGCCAATACCTTTATAGTTTAGGGTGCGGAATACGCATCTGCTATTCCTCTGGTACTGTAGGTGTTCAAGGGCAGCGATGATCACTTACCACCACGTGAGCCACCTGCTAGTTTGCTCTGTATTCTATATAAAAGAATATATGTCGCAGGTTCGGACGCGCCGTTCGACGATTGTCATGAACTACTCCAGACACGAGCATTGCATCTTAGTTGAAGTGGCTAGTAATGTAGTTAAATTTTCTTCTTTTAAAAAGGGGTTAAGAATTTACCACTCTACTCGTCCTTTCCATGGGAGACAAGGAAAATCCTTGAAAATTGCAATGGAAACAGAGAAAAATTACAAACCAGTAAAGTTTAGGAAGTAAATAATCGCAAGTACAGCCGCTAGTCTTTCGTATAAGCCAAACGTTTTTCACAAAGTTACAAGTTACTCTTGCCTGTAAAAGTAAAGTCCTTTATAAATAGCTTCGCTTACTGTTCAAACAAGAAGTTAAGATAAGTTTAAAGCCGGGACGCGGAACACTGATTTGGAAATGAATGTGCTGTGCCATTTAAATTGGATGCAAATAGATAACTTTGAAACATCATAACATTGTTATTATGAGTACCAAATTGTCATCATAAGGGTATCAATTCTATGGTAACATGTTAAATTAAAATAGTAATAATTCAGATTCAGACGTCAAATATAGTTTCGTTTCGTTTTCTAGCCATAAACATAATTTATTCAGACGTGTATTAAAAGTATAGGTATCTCTACAATTAAAGCTTTGAGGGAGGCCTATATTCAGCAGTGGTCTATTGATAGACTGGAAAGAAGAAAACGAAGTAGAAATTTGGCTTCACATTAAATTTGTCTTTTCCCTATTCTATGCGATTATCTTGCTGTTGATTTTGAAGTATTAAGAATTAGATGAAAGTACTAAAACGTCTAGAAAATATTTGCACTCCGCTTAGAAACTATTTGAATACTGCCAAGGGACAATAACTTTAAATAACGTTGCACACAAAATAACAAAACATATGAAAATAAGTTTTAAAAATTTTTAATTAAAATTAGTTTTAATGTATGCATCTCCAAATTGATAGCATTAAAGTTTTACGAATTTTAAGTACTACTTTGTATCTTATTAGTTTCAGCGAGCTAATTTAATAAGCTTATATTGTATATAAATTTGTGTATTGCTCTCTTGGAGACTACCTAATTGCTGTTGGGTTTAGTTAATATTATTATTAATATTTATTACGTTTCTTTATAATCTTTGATTTATTTTATTTATCTCCGCAAACAGTCCCTGACGGGTAGTTAGAGAGAACAGATCGCCTAATGTCAGGTTAATTTTACAGATTATTTTACTTGTGTTCGTCCCACGGCTTGGATATACTCTGTAGAAAACCTCGCTTAGGGCGTCATATATGTATCTTGTAAGCATTTCCTTTGTGGAAAGGCATCATATCGGACTATATAGGGTATCATATCATATCAAATCTCGGACTGGGAAATTTAGTCCAGTTTAACCCTAAAAAGACGCAAGTTTGCGCGTTTACCGCTAAAAAGAAACCGTTCGTCGTATCACTTAATTTTGAGAGCACTCCGCTAGTTGCCTCTGCTAGTATCGGAATCCTTGGCGTTGACATATCGAGCAACGATCAGTTTCGCGGTTATTTGGAAGGGAAGGCAAGTTGGCCTCTAAAAAGCTTGGCCTGCACAGTAGAGCACGACAGTACTTCATGCCGGCCCACCGCTTGCAACTTAATAAGGCACAGGTACGGCCGCACATGGAATTCTGTTCTTATCTCCTTCCATTTGACCGTATCCAACGACGAGCGGCGTGTATCGTCGACGACCATGTTCTATCTGATCGGCTAGATCCTCTGGCTTTGCGAAGAGACGTTGCATCTCTTTGCATTTTTACAAGATGTACTACGGGGAGTGCTCCGAGGAATTGTTCGGATTAATCCCAGCTGCTGAATTTACCATCGTAATTTACGGCATAGTCAAAAATTGCATCAACACCATCAAGATGCTTGGCATTACACCACAGTGCGTTTTTCGTGGAATTTTCTGCCACGCACTTGCCCTTTATGGAATGTGCTGCCGTCAGCTTCCGCAGTTTTCAGGACCGATACGACTTAGGGATCTTCAAGAAAAGAGCCTATAAATTTCTCTAAGGTCGGCAACGCATCTGCTATGCCTCTGGTATTGCGGGTGTTCATGGGCGGCGGTAATCACTTACCATCATGTGAGCCAACTGCTCGTTTGCCTCCCTTTTCTATAAAAAAAAATATCAATCATGAGGAAATTTTTACTCCGACTCGCACTTGGCCGATTTTCGAATGCCTGTTACACCTTTATCTATCTCTCGCTAATGCATCTTTGGTCACCCGATGGTAAAAGGAGGTTTACATATGGTTTAAAGTAAAATAAAAAAATAATTTTTTTCATTGCTACTCATAGATTAAAGAAATACGAAAAGGCTTTGGGCAAATTCTTTTCCACCAACAAGTTTTTGTTATAAATATTTAATTAATTTATTTGGGTCAAAGGAATCCGTCTCTAACATTCAGCGAGGAATCTCGGAGATCATTTACCTTTGTGTACATATTGCTATTCTTCAAATGTTTCTCAAAGTGTGTTAAAATTGTTATTAACCATTTACTGACAGTGGCGCTGGGTATACTGTTTATAATTTTTATAGTAATGCTAATATTATATTTTCAATCACTCGCGATAGCCGAGGGTTTAGGTGATCTGAATTCGAGTCAAGAGATCCGAGTTCGATCCCCAAGGCCAAAGAGTTTTTTTCTAAGACTATGTACGATTTATATCGTTGGATTGGACATAAAAACGGCGATGGGCTTATCATCTGCCACGTTGTTCCAAAAAATGTCTTCAGTGGATGGTGGGTCGAAATTACTTAATTGTCTAGACCTTTGTCTACCTCTATATTAGGAATGGCGTGAAGATATTTATTTAACATATACTTGTAATCTTAAACGCAAATGAAATTAACAATCGTCTATCATACGGTAAAAATCCACCCAAAAATATGGGTTGCCCCGCCGGACTTGGCTAAGGACCAAATGGCATTGGCAAGATTGATTGCAGAACTCTTCGTATATCGTATATGAATTATTTGGTTTTCTATATTAGCTTTATATATACTCTAAATTTTATTAATTTTATGTCTGATTATATAATTCCTTTAGTAAATTATTAAAACTTTCGTGAGACATTATTAAACAAATAGTTAAAAACGGCTAACTCATTTTATAATAATCGGTGTAGGTACCGACTAATTTCGGACCTATCGGAGGTCTTTCATCAGGGTGAGTCGAATGAGTTAGAAATCGCGTCCCGCCTCGTACTCTGCGAGATTTTAGAATATTTGATTAATTACTTTATTGGCTTTATGAGGATTTTTAATCAACATCGTATTTAATAATAAATTATTGAACGGCCAGAAAGACCATTGCTGCATTATACTCGTAAGTTGCTACAATCGCCATACTAATCGCCATACTAATCTATTTATTTTTTTAGCTTATATTTCATGGACGAATAGTGTACTCATCAGATTTCATTGATTCGCCGGCTCTAAGGTCCCGGATTCAAGTCCGGACGGGTCAATGTAGAAAACCACTTTTTATACTCTGCTTCGCATCTGAGCTTATTATTACTTTCGTCGTTACTGATTTCATACAATATGGTAAATGACTATTACAGTACATAACACCAGCAAACTATTTTAAAATAATAAGGTTATAAATCGACCCTCGAGAGCTAAGATGAAATGCCTCAAGCTAATGATTACATTAGGTCACTATAGGTAAGTGTGACTGACTTGCATGACATGCAACTCCTGGGCAGAAAAGGAATCTACCACTTAAATGCTGATTCCACACGAAACCCAAGCTACAAAATTCTAAATATGTATCATGTTATAATAAAAGTAGCTAATGAAAGGTTAGATGTAAGTTCAAGCTAAGATTTCAGTACGCCTGGCAATAGTCGAGCGCACAATATTTAATTCAATGTTCAAAAACATTTAGTGCGAAAATACTCCCGGGTTTTTCGAGTTAATTCAATATTTAAAATTGATTTAAATAAAAATATACCCCTAACACGCATCCTGAAACTGTAATGAAATAAGCCGTTATCTACGATACAGTAACAAACCGTAGCCAGTGGTCGTAGTTCCGTAGCAAACAAATTGAGCGTAGAAATGAAATCAGCTATCTAGTAAAATTATACCGCAAGCTAAAGAAATTTTCTATGTTAATAAAGTACTTGAACTTTATTTGATACTTTTTATTATAATTATGATGTCTTCGCGCATTATCTTAATATTACCGTAGGAATAAGTTAATATCTCCCATGTCACTACTAATTATATTATGTGCAATTTTGTATTAACTTTGTTAAAAAAATTATACGCAAAAGGATATCTACTGGGTTTTTCGCTTTGAGAAACTTCATTACGAAAGGGTGGTAGATTAAAAATAAGAAAATCGGTTAATGTATATGTTACTTAGATCAATGAATAGATGATTTGATTTAATTGGATTATCTTGGACCCCATCCAGGTAGGACATTTGTCCTACCTGAATGGGGTAATAAAGTATATTATTAATAAAGTATATTATTAATTAATTTTGTAACAGTAAAATATTTTTTATAAAGGATTTCGAAAACTTTTAGTGAGCCCACTATTAGATAATCTATAAAAAAAATTAAATATCTTCACGCAATTCCCAATACAAGGGTAGAGAGAGGTCTAGTCTAGACATTTAAGTCCCTTCGACCCACCTTCCATCGAAGATATTTTCGGGACTCGTGACAGGTGGTGAGCCCGTTGCCGTCTTTATGTCCAAGCCTACGATATAATTGGTATGGCCATTTGAGGATCGAACTCGGGTCTTTGGACTCGAAATTCCGACCACCCAACCACTCGGCTATCGTGACTTTAGATAATCTATGACTTGTTATATTACTAACTAAAACCTACTAACCTAAAACTGACATTAAACTTTTGCCTAAGTAATGAGTTTTGAATTTGAAACCGAGAATAGAGGAGCTGCAGGCGCGTACTCAAACATATAAGTATCTTTTTCACGTTCCCTAAATAAACCCTACGCCTTTCTTCACAAAAGCCTTAAGAAATAGTGATATGAAGATAATAAGTTAAGACAGGTCATTAACCATCCACCCACTGATAAGCAACTTTAAAGAGATAACTTTTAATTCATAATCTTAAATAAAAGCATCCATTATATATGAAATTTCTTGAAATTCATCTCTTTTGTTTTATAATTTTCAGTGTTTTTGTATTTTTAGTTTTTCACATTAAATTGTCCTTTATGAACAAAATTTATTAGCCGAGTGGTTGGGTGGTCGGTGGTCTGAGTTCGATCCCCAAGTGGCAGGCTCGTACCAATGGGTTTTTCAAAAACTTATGTACGAATTATATCGTTGGCTTGGACATAAAGACAGCGACGGGCTCACCTCCTGTCACTTTGTCCCGAAAATATCTTCGGTGGAAGGTGGGTCAAAGGGACTTAATTGTCTACACAAGACCTCTGTCTACCCCGGTATTGGGAACTGCGTGCAGATATAACATCATTACTAAGGGATATTATAATAAGTTATTTTACGTTTTAATTATTTATTAAATTGACATAATTCTCATGTAGCGAACTTTTACAGGCCGTTAAGTAAGTAAAATAACTAAAATTTATATGATATTTTAAAACTCTGTGTTTGTGTTTACGTAGGTTTATCACTATGTCATGTGTCAGTTTCGAAGTCCCCTCGCATAGTTACACATAAAGTTAATTATCACCGGCCGTCCAGCTGACCTCGTAAAAGTTAATACATAAACGTCGATAACAGCGTTACCTTTGAACATTTATTATGACAGGGGTGAGATTGCATGTAATGATGAACTTTGTATGTCAAATCAAATCAAATTAAATGATTAATTCGTCGAAATAAGAATATACATTCATTTATCATCACGCAACTCCCAATACAGGGGTAGTCAGAGGTCTAGTCTAGACAATTAAGTCCCTTTGACTCACCTTCCACCGAAGATACACATTCGTTTATCGATAGGGTTTTTTTAATCTAGAACCGTTACGAAATGAGATTCCTCTAGTGGAGAAGACTTTTCTAGGAAAAATTTGGGAGCGATCTATCGAGCGACATATATTCCCAGAGATTGTAACTAAGTTTCTCTTTAATAAATTTATAACATAGTCGCATAACAGAAACGTATAATCCATGAACGACATAGTTGTTTCGACATTGTATGTCGTGTCACGTTCTAGAAATATTTTTTATATATGCGAAATTACTTACCCACAAGCATAGATTTCTGTAGCGTGGCAAACAATTCTTGATTGCAATTTCTCTTAAATAAATATTTTATAGGCCTTTACTTCATTTACTGCTCTTGATAGTTAAAGTAAGTTTTTACCAGTCGACAACTTCAATAGACATAACATATAATGGCAAAACTTTAATACTCTATATCAAAAGATATCAAAAGATTCCTTTTTATCTTCACACAATTCTCATACTGGAGGAGGCAAATGTCTAGATAATGAAGTTCTTTCGACCAGCTTTTCATCGAAGCTCATTTGGGACAACGTGACAGGTGTTGAGCCTATCGCCGTCTAAGTCAAAAA
Organism: Sericinus montela; assembly: GCA_029286605.1. Lineage (NCBI taxonomy): Eukaryota > Metazoa > Arthropoda > Insecta > Lepidoptera > Papilionidae > Sericinus > Sericinus montela. The sequence continues at coordinate 5,566,380 of JAGSMR010000010.1, forward strand.
ATTATAAAAAAGGATATTTTGGCTTGTATGTTCAAACAAAATGGAAACAAAAATGAAGAAATTATACCTTATTTTTAAAAATGGTATACATTGCCTTACATAATTATTTAAATTTACATATTTGTGTTGGTAAAGTTATCTGCAAGTTCAGTGCTTTTCGTGAGACGTTCAAAACATGTTTTCCGGCAATGTACAGAGAACATTTGTATTGCATACTATCTCACTATCTCACGAAAATTCTGTCGTTTGTTTACTTATTTAGTGGAACGATGTACAAGACAAAACTATAAAAAATTACAAAGTTTACTTAGCAAGTTCTTATTTCTGGTTTCGATTATGTATTTTAACAAAATTTATAAACCTTTATTGTACCTATCTATATAAATAATAAATAAATATTTTCACGCAATCCCCAATACAGGGGTAGACAGAGGTCTAGTCTAGACAATTAAGTCCCTTCGACCCACCTTCCACCAAAAATATTTTCGGGACAACGTGACAGGTGGTGAGCCCGTCGCCGTCTTTATGTCCAGGCCAACGATATAATTCGCACATAAGTTTTTGAGAAACCAATTGATACGAGCCTGCCACCCGGGGATCGAACTTGGGTCTCTCGACTGGAAACTCCGACCACCCAACCATTCGGCTATTATGACTTTTTTTTAAATTTAATAATACATTAATTTCATACTTACAATTTTAATTTTAAGTTAATACTTAATAATAGGGATAGGGTTTAGGTTAGCTTATATCACACAGCATGAAGATATGGGAAAAAGTAATAGCGAAACGAATGAGAGAGGAGACTGAGGTAACACAGAAACAATTCGGGTTTATGCCGGGCCGGGGAACAACGGATGCTATATTTGCACTTCGGCAACTGATTGAAAAATACAGGCTTGTGCAAAAGAACTCGCATATGGTATTCGTGGACCTGGAGAAGGCATACGATAGGGTACCCCGTAAGGTTCTGTGGTGGTGTATGAGGGAGAAAAGGCTGCAAGAGAAGTATGTGCGGCTTGTTGAGGCGATGTATAATAGAGCCAATACTTGCGTCCGGTCTGAGGCTGGAATCACAGACAAGTTCAATGTGTCTGTAGGTTTACACCAGAGTTCGACTTTAAGTCCTTATTTGTTCCTTCTGATTATGGATGCTCTGTCATCGAACATACAGGAGGAAGCACCCTGGTGTATGCTATTTGCTGATGACATTGTGCTTGTCGGAGAAAATTCACTTGAGGTACAGAGCAAGCTAGGAAAATGGCAAGAAAAACTGGAAAGTGTCGGATTAAAAATAAGCAGAACCAAAACTGAACACATCTTCTGTGACTTCAGTAGTCCATCCAGTTTTTCTCATATTGCCTTGGGTGGTGTTCTCCTATCAGTCTGCTTCGAATTCCGTTACCTTGGGTCAGTGATCCAAAATGACGGCAATGTCGACCGGGACGTAAAGAATAGAATAAATGCAGGATGGATGAAATGGCGACAGGTCTCGGGAATAACTTGCGATCCACGCATGCCTCTTAAACTTAAGGGCAAAGTTTACAAAACGATCGTGTCGTATTGTACGGATCAGAGTGCTGGGCAACGAAAGTGACGGATGAAAGAAGAGTGCATGAGAATGTTGAGATGGATGTGTGGAGTGACTAGAAAAGATCGCATAAAGAATGAGTATATAAGGGGAAGCTTGAAAGTAGCACCAGTGACAGAGAAAATGAAGAGTGGTAGGTTAGCATGGTTCGGGCATGTAATGAGGAGGGAAGAATGTAATATAGGCAAAAGAATGTTAGAGATGAATGTGGATGGACGAAGAGCTATGGGGAGACCAAAAAAACGATGGATGGATTGTGTGAAAGAAGACATGAGAAAGAAAGGAGTGAGTATTGACATGACGGGAAATAGAGGAGAGTGGAAGAAGAAGACATGTTGTGCCGACCCCACATAGCATGGGATAAGGGCAGGAAGAAGAAGAAGAATAGGAATAGGGTTCCAAACAAGACTGGCATGGTGGAAATGAGTAAGTATTGAAAAAAGTGTATTTTCAGACTGAAGGATAAATGGAAAACAAAAAAAATATGAAAGCTTTCTTTCTCAAAGCCTTTAATAAAACAGAAACGAAACACTGGGGTCATTGTAGAAGCGTGTTCGTCGCGACCCCTGCCAGCCCTTTTCAGGGCTGCAATTCTACACAGCGCACCCATGCCAACGAGAGTTAGGGCGTCCCCCCAAGGCGACGCACACCAGTTCGTCCCCGTTGGTGTGAAATGCAGCGCGCAAAGCGGCGATGGGGACCGCCACCCGTCACGCACAGCCCGACATGGCGGAAGGTGGAGGACGGAGTGCAGAGTTGGCACGTGGAATGTTAGAGGAGGCATGAGAGATAAGACGAATGAGTTGATTGAAATAATGAAAGAAAGAGAATTAGATGTCGTGTGTTTGTCGGAGACCAAGCGGAAGGGCAGTGGTACTGAAGAGCTCCCTGGCGGGGCGTTAGCTCTATGGTCCGGAGTCCCGGAGAGCGAGAGCGCCTGCCAGGGAGTGGGGGTGCTGCTGTCGTCTCGGTTGGTCGATGTTATGACTGAATATAAGGTTGTGAACTCGAGACTTCTCTGGGTTCGCTTTAAATTGGGACTGACGAAGTTATTCCTTTTGGCTGTTTATGCGCCGGTGGCTTCGTCGTCAGAGCTGAGCTGGAGGAGTTTTGGGAGAATGTAAGAGAAGTTCTAGACTTGGTTAGAGGAAACGAAAGAATTGTTGTATGTGGTGATTTGAATGGATGGGTTGGTACCGCTCGGCCAGGGTACGAGTCGGTGCTTGGAATGTTGGCGATAAAAGGGTTAACGATGCTGGCAAGCTTATACTGGCTGTATGCAAGGAAAGGGTCTTCTTGTGACAAACACTATGTTTAGTCACAAGAAAATCCATATGTATACTAGAACAAGAGAGAATGAGAGAAGTATGATCGATTTATTCCTGGTGGATGACCGACTGCGAAAACAGGTGATGGATACGCGGGTGTTCCGAGGTGCTGACCTGGGAACGGATCACTACCTAGTGATTACTAGATTTAGGGGTCTGTTCGCGGGTTGGCGCCACCGGACGGCGATACCAGAACCACAGTCGGTCGGTAGCATCCGAAGCTGGAAGCTTCAGAAAGCGGACACTAGGAATAAATATCAAGCAAGGGTAGCCGAAAAGCTGGACAGCATTGGTGTTAGGAAAGAATGTGTTGAAGAAATATGGCAGAGCCTTAGAGATGGAATGGTTAGTGCAGCGGAAGACGTGTGTGGAAATGTGAAAAGAGGTAGTAGTAAAAAGGGTGATGCATGGTGGAATGACGAAGTGAAAGAAGCTGTAAATAAGAAGAAAAAAGCATGGTTAGACTACTTGGCCTCTAGTAATGATAAGGATATGAGAGAGAAGAGGAAAGAAAGATATAAGCTCCAGAAAGTTCACACGAAAGCATTGATTGAGGAAGTGCGTGAAAGGAGTAGAATGGAAGCGGACGAAAGGTTGTCGCACAACTTCAAGGAGAACTCCAAACTCTTCTGGAAAGAGGTTGGAAGGACCCGGAGTGGTGCGACAGCCTTAAGAATGAATAAAGTGCCTTCGGGAACCAATGACGTCCTCTCAAAAAAATCGGACGTCATGCAGCGATGGAGCGAATTTTATAGAGAGATGTATGCGTGTGATGATCTTAGTGAGGGATCCGGGGGTGACGCCGTGACTGGTACGCCAGACTCGGACCTCGATGATACTGAGGTCATCAGTATGAAAGAGATTGAATGTGCGATTAGAAGTTTGAAATGTGGTAAGGCTGCGGGACTAGACAGAGTTACTGCTGAAATGGTCAAGTATGGTGGGCCACGCGTCTGGGACAGCTTTCATCTGCTGTGCAATTTGTGCTGGCGATCGGGGCTGTTCCGGATGATTGGCGATCCGCGGTCATTGTGCCTTTATATAAAGGTAAAGGTTCACATTATGACTGCGGGTGCTATCGGGCGATCAGCTTGACCAGTTTAGCAAGTAAAGTTTACTCGAAGGTTTTGACACGTAGGATGCAAGAGAAATCGGAAAGATTTCTATGGGAGGCACAATGCGGATTTAGACCTGGAAGAGGATGCACGGATCAAATGTTTTCTCTCCGCATGATCACGGAGAAGCTTCTGGCTGCTAACCAGAAGATTTTCTGTGCTTTTGTGGATCTTGAGAAAGCATTTGATAAGGTTGTAAGGAAGAAAATGTGGGAACTGTTGCCGGGGTATGGTGTGGATGGTCGATTGCTAAGGGCTGTGCAGTCACTTTACTGTGACTGTAAAGCCTGTGTGCAGGTAGGGCATGACGCCCCATGGGTGACAGACCCATGTTTAGCGTCAGCGTGCGAAATTTGGGTAAATCAGGAATGTCTAGAACAGGTGAATGAAATTGTATACTTGGGGAGTGCGTTTAGCCGGGATGGAAGATGTGATTTAGATGTGGACAGGCGTGTCGCTGCCGGGAACAAAGTCAATGGTGCCCTGACTGCGTTAATCAAAAGGCAAGGCGTTGTGAAAAGTGCACGCCTTGCAATACATAACGCAGTGTTGGTACCGACTTTGTTATATGGCAGCGAAACCTGGGTATGCCAGAAGAAGCATAAAAGCAGGTTGAATGCAGTGGAGATGCGATCTCTTCGTAAAATGTGCGGCCTTACCATGGCCGACCGAAAGCGAAACGAAGAGATTCGCAATATGGCAGGTTTGAAAGATGACCTTGTCTCAAAATGGATAAGGGCGTGCTTCGATGGTTTGGGCACGTTGAGCGAATGAGTGAAGACCGAATGGTGAAGAAAATATATAGCGCGAAAGTTAATATTAAAAGGTGTCGAGGTAGACCGAGATTAACTTTCGAAGACCATGTGAGCAAATTGCTCGAAGAGAGGAGGGTCAAGAGTACTCGGATACCTAGACGTGCATGTATGAAGAAGATGATGAATCTGAAAGAAGCGAAAGAAGTATGTAGGGATCGTGACACTTGGCGATCTGTTCTCTGGCTACCCCGTCAGGGATTGTGCGTGAAGATAAATATAAAATATATATATAGAAACGAAACACTTAAACTCCAATACAGTTGTATTTGAATTAGAAATGCGAAAATAATGGAAACGCTTTTTACTTTAATTGATGGATGTCTCTTAATAAAATATTAAATGCAAAGTGTTTTTTTCGAAGCTTATGTACAATTTAGATCGTAGGTGTAGATACTAACACGGCGAAGGTGTCACCACGCGTCACGCCGTCTTAAATAAACACCACAGCTAAATGGGTTGAAAGAACTAAAATTTTCTAATCCTCTTTTTATCACATGTATTTCAGAAATAAGTGGGGTAATATTTATTATTTTTAAATACGTATGACATAGAGTTTCACCGTAGGAATGATTATGTATAATCCATTTGCATGGCGTCTGTATTGGCAATTACTGTATAAGACACTTCGTACCTTAGACGCCATGCAAATGGCGAATGGCGCCATGCAAAATGCTGCCCGCCATGTATATCTTTTAATTATGGTCTGATATTCCTCGAGATGTTATCAATTTTCAAGGCTTTTCTCTTAGTTATGTCTATCGGCACCGTAACTGTATAATAAGTAGTAATATTACGAGTATTATTATAAATATTAAGTCAAAATAACAAAACAAAGATTTGTGTTTGCACACTAACAAAAACCTATTTGTAAAGGCATAAATAATTCATCAACCTAAAGTCGTCAAGAACCTTTTTGTTAGAGCGGTCCTTTAACCCTTTACTAAGGCCACAAGTTTAAAGAAGGCTTAAACTTGTGGCCTGAAATAAAACGTTTTATACGGAGGTCGAGTTTATCGCCTTAAAATGTAAATAATTTCTGCACAACAGATTCGCCAAGAATCCAACCAAGTTAAAATCAAGGTTTACCGCACCCTCACGGAGACCTATTAAGTATCTACAAAGATAATGTACTTACTCTGATAATACTCGACGTAGCTATACAGTTTTTTGTAATTTCCGCTTTTCCCGGAGATAAAGATTAAAATACAATAAGCTTTTCCCGGAGATAAAAATTAAATTTATCATGGAAAATAATTTTTTTGTGCATAAAACACGTCCTAAGATCATCACGATTACAGGAAAGTTGAAATAGAAAATATTTTAAACCAAACCGTAAAGTACACATACGTCTACACAATCGGCTACTTTTATGCGAACGTACGCATGAGAAATACCAGTAGTATTTCTCGCACAACAATCCAAATTTATCATTCAGTTAAAAAACAGTGGCTAAAACTAACATTATTTGTTGGTTTAGAATTCAATCAGCGGAATAACGCCCCTCAGTACGAACGAAAACGATTTGTTCAAAATAATTGAAAACGGTAGCCGATAAACAATATTATGCCAATATTTAATCACGATTGGAAATGTATTTGAATTGAGAATGAAATATGAACCTAACATATCTCTGGAATGTTAATCTATGCCAAAAGTTTTATCTATCGAGCGCATAAATTACAGAAAGTCAAGACAACCGAGCCACGGAGGATCAGAATTCGAGATACGAGTTCGGTCTTCAGCAAGAAGGCTCGTAGCAATAATTTTTTGAAATTTCCAAGTACGTACGATTTGTATCGCTGGTTTGCAAACTGAACCGATGACAAGCTCACCACCTGTCACGTTGTCCTAAATGAACTCCGTTTTAATGTCGGTCAAAAGCTGAAATTGTGGACACTTTTGCGTATCTATTACGCATTTATCCCAGTATTGATAAATGCATAAATAGTGAAAATATATTATTTGTTTATTACAGTACAATACATTGGATTATCATATATCAGTCTAAAAATAATTAACTAATTCGTAGGTGTATATTAGCACCATGTAATATCGTTTAGTAACGTGCCTCAAAGCCCCTAAGCGCTGACATACAATATTAAATTAACAACGTTACACACAATACGTTTAGAGTTGATCATACGTTAAAATAATTATTAAGTTATAATGTCCTGACGACATCCGTGGACTTGTGGTGCATTCACCGGCTTTAATGGTGTCGCCAGCTCTGAGGTCTCGGGTTCGATTCCCGGACGGGTCAATGGAGAAAGCACACAAACTTTGACATTAATAATAATTATGTAATAGACAATAATTATATATTTTACATTAATAATACTAATAATTATCCTGCTAAAATAACACCGAAGTTTTTGATTTCTAAGTTTCATATCACTCAATTTTATTAATCATATATTGTGTAATTTTGTTTGTGCAAAAAATACTTTTTTATCTCTACATTTTTATATTGTCATATAAATATTCGTCATAGCTTACAACACTGAAAATTTATCATATCTTAAGCAGTCAAGAGTCTACTACAGAGTATAGGCCATCCTCAATGTGCTTAATATTATGTGTATATGTGCGTATGTAATATATTATAATATAATATGCGGAAAATTATATATGAGCATTTTGTACTAAAGTATAGATAGTTTGTTCTATAGTATATTGATAGCAAAGCCCTTTTCTATTTAGTCATCTATTAAAGGGAAAAACAATGGTGATCTGGAAAAAATATTGTAAAACGTTGTCAAGCAAAAGACAAAAAAACCGTTTCCCGCTTTATTTGAAATAGATAAAATTTGATTCCTTTTTACTTAGGTCGAACTAATACCATTATTGTTCAAATTTAACTTCTTGTTTTTAATTGATGCTTTTTACAATGACTACCCAGAAAAAAATAGAACGACTTTGTAGATATTAATATTTCTTTGATACCTATACCGGACAACCCGACCGGAATCTTTCCCACGTTTGTTTATTATTTCTTCGATGTAGAATGAATTATTATTTATTGCGACAAAACTAGAGATATTCCAAGGAGTGAAGTTAGTAAAATATTTACTTTTCTTCACGCACAATCTCTGACGGGGTAGCCAGAGAACACAGATCGCCAAGTGTCACGATCCCTACATACCTCTTTCGCTTCTTTCAGATTCATCATCTTCATACATGCACGTCTAGGTATCCGAGTGCTCTTGACCCTCCCCTCTTCGAGCAATTTGCTCCATGGCCTTTGAAAGTTAGTCTCGGTCTACCTTGACCCCTTTTAATGTTAACTTTCGCACTATATATTTTCTTCACCATTCGGTCTTCACTCATTCGTGCAACGTGCCCAAACCATCGAAGCACCGAAGCGAATTTTTTTTATTTTTATTTTTTAAGCACGCCCTCATCAATTTTTGTGACAAGATCATCTTTCAAACCTGCCACATTGTGAACCCCGTCGTTTCGCTTTCGGTCGGCTATGGTAAGGCTGCACATTTTACGAAGAGATCGCATCTCCACTGCATTCAACCTGCTTTTATGCTTCTTCTGGCATACCTAGGTTTCGCTGCCATTTAGTAAAGTAAATTAGTATAAAAGCATTTTAATGTTGTGAGGGTTCCGCCACACTGTGCTAGTGTAGGTAAGCGGCGCTCGAAATTTTATTGCAGATTATTTTAAATAAATATTCATAATTGGTTGTAGGATTTTGATTTATAGTATTTTATCGTGTATTAATAAATGTTGTATGTATAAATTGAATTTCTGTAGGACCTAAAACCCACCTACGGGCCATGGAGGGTCCAGAGAGAGAAAAAGTTGGTCCGGGAAATCAAAGATACCCGAGAATTTCGATACAATGCCAGACATAGTCGCAGGTCTAATCTAGAGAGTAATATTTTTTCTTTTCTTGTATTTACGCGAATACTACACATTTAAAATAAAACGATTTTCGGATTTTATCGTTGATTTTATGCTGTAAAGCATCCGTAAAGTCGGGAAATAAAAATAGTTTGTAAAGAATAATTAAAAACGCGATACTAAATATAGAAAATATTACTAAATATTTTCTATATTTAGTAATATTTTATTCATTATTCACAATCTTATTTTCTATCTCACCCCTAGACACATTTCAATAATACGCAAGTAATAACCTTAATTGTATTGATTGTTTGTTAAATCTAGGCTCGAAATACAATATTGGTTTTAACATAAGCTGCTTCGAGTCGAGTCAACAAGTTCATCGACCTGCGTAGAATGATAAATAATTGCGGTCTTGCGGGAGTGGACATTATTTTATTGGATTGTGGATTACACAACGGTATTAAAGATAACATTGCGGCGTAAATGCTTTTCGACTATTAATACTTTTTATGATACTAGTAGTACTGAGTAATGTAATACATACTACTATATAACAAATACCAAGATCAAAATCGGGGTACAATTTCACAATAAAAAAATTGAAATTTCAAGTGAAGACCGGTGAAGAAAATATATAGTGCGAAAGTTAATATTAAAAGGTGTCGAGGTAGTCCGAGACTAAATTTTTAAGACCATGTGAGCAAATTGCTCGAAGAGGGGAGGGTCAAGATACTCGGATACCTAGACGTGCATGTATGAATAAGACAATGAATCTGAAAGAAGCCAAAGAGGTATGTAAGGATCGTGACACTTAGCGATCCGTGGTTTCTGGCTACCCCGTCAGGGATTGTGCGTGAAGATAAAAAAAATATAATTTCAACTGACACGGACGGGATTCGAACCCGCGACCTTTTCTTCAATTGCCAATTCCCGCCTGTGTCAGTAGATGTTTTAAAAAAATTTTTCTCTTTAATTTAATAACAAACAATTTATATGTTTTAAATTCAATAAAAATATAGCATAGTATCGCTATAGTTTTATTTGACACAAGAAATCAATGAAATAAAAATGTATATGCAATTTGTATTTGTGAAGCCTTAAAAATATATGGCATTTCCGTAAATCGACTTACGATACTCAGGTTTAATATTCCATCCTAAAAATTGTCGTGCTTTATTGGGAAATCGTCGTGATCTCATTGAGAAAGTAGATATCGCAAATTTCAATTTACCACGCTTCTACGTAAGTAATCTGGTTTAATAGCACTATATGTTTACGTAATAGGATATATATATAACTTCAGGCTATTCCCAATACAGGGGGTATTGGGAATAGCCTGAAGTTATATATATATTAGAAAATTTGATCTGTATCTGGAAAATTAGGTCCTTTCGACACACCTTCCACCGACATTTTTTGGCACAACCTGACAGGTGTTGAGCCCGTCGCCGTTCCAGCTAATGATGTAAATTTTATATAAGTTTTTTTTAAAAACCCATTCAAATTCAGGTCATTTGTTTGATTTTCGAGACGAGTGGCACACACACCGGTTTTCACAGTGTCGCTAGTTCTGTAGTCGCGGTTTCTATTCCCGGATGGGTCAACGTAGAAAAACTTATTCTAAAAAACTTATACCATCCTCCTCTTCATTCCTCCATTCCATCTTGTAGGGTAACCTTTACGACGTTGCTACTCAGGAATTTTTCTTTTCCAATGGTTGTCAGAACTACGGACTACGAAGTATGTGCCGATTTTCATTTTAGCGTGATGATCTTAACGGCAATGTCAATTCCCATAAATCTGTAACAGATTTTTCCATTATGGATTCTATTAGGAATATTTTATTGCCAAAAATATGTATAAATAGTGACATAAATGCCTGATAGCGCCGGAGAAAGTTACTCGGGTTGTTTAGACAGGTCCACGCCCTCGAGCGGATAAAGGAAAATTGGATTCCATGTTTATACAATTCATTATCGAGTTGTTCTACATTTTTTTTACTCTTTTTATCATTTTCTTTCTTAGAATTTATAAAAGCGACGATGACAATAGCATTTTGACATAACGTACATTTATTAAATTTAAAAAAAAAATATTTTTAACGTATTCGCAATTGATACATTTTGAATTGAAATTGAAATCATAAAAACAAATCCATTGGTAAATGGCAAATTTCAAACATTATCTGTAAATGGAACATATCATTTCTCTCGTATGTAGGTGTCAATAAGTTACTGATCTCTATATAATTTTATGTATACCACATAGTCAAGCGAGAGTAATAAGCGAAAATGCGAAAAAAACACACCATTTCCTTTTTAGAAGTCAGTTAAAAATAGCAGTTGTTTTGTTTTTGACAATGTACTTAATTAATTTTACTTCTTTTTTGCACTTCGTACTGAATGTGATTCGACTGGAGCTACTGTTCCCAGTTATGATATCATATCTGCTCTGCTCGTAAAAATGCAAATAAACTAAATAATTTTGATAGGGGATTTTATTCTTAGGTTTATTGTGGAATACCTATTAACGGTATTTTATATTGCGGTTCGACCATGTGAAAACAAAAACATAAAAACTTTTTAGCGCTGTTATTTTGACTTCGCTTAAATTCTGACTGCAATCGTCCAAAGAAAGTATTTTATATTTGTAGTATTTATTAGATATTACCTGTGACATCCAAATAAATTAGTTTTTTTTATCAATAACCTTCAAAGTCATACCGAATTTAATCTAAACAGCTAATCTCCCGGAGTACAAAATTCCACAGCGGTTATGTGATATAGAAGAATTCCTTTGTCTTCCTATTAGATATCTGTTGAAGGAATAGGCCGCGTATTGTGAAGCTTTTTTAGTCTTCCAATAAGTACGTAATCGTGTCTATTGAAATAACACCCGTGAAAAACTCAGAATCCTTTTCAGGTTTAATAAACCAGCAGACCGAAAAAAAGTGGTTCAATGTTTTAAAAAACCTATTGAAAGAAACATAGGTGTAGTTTAATTTCGAAACCCGTATGAATTAGTGCTTTGCGTACTTCTAATTGCTGTATTTGAATTGTAGTTAACAACAGTGAATATATGCGTATATACGATGATCCAAAAAAAAATTTTATTTGTTTTTTTCGTTCCAAACAGGCTTAAAAGTTTTGTTTGGGTGTAAAAAAATTACTGGGAAGAGATGAGCTCTTAATATTAATATTAACATTGTCCTCATCACAGTCTTTTAATTCTCATAAGAACAACATGGGAAAAATTTTTTGCTTCTGATTTTTGTACCGTTCAAACGACTGATTGACATATAAATCGCTGTTTCAATCTTTATAGAGAATTGAACGCTCGACAAAAAAGGACTAAAAACATTTTTTGATTTGTCCACGCGTTCAAAAGTTCAAAGTTCAATTGTTCAAAATTTTTATCGAATTTTATAAATTACACCGAAACTTTTGTTTTCAGTGTCTAAATAAAAATCAAATTTTTTGTAAAATATAAATTAGACTTCATCAGGTTCATTATTCAGGTTTTCATGGTGTCATGAAGGGTGTAATGAATTACAATTTATTGTATACCAATATACAAAAACAAAAGTAAGATGGCGGCCTTATCGCTAAAAAGCGATCTCTTTCAGACAAACGCCAGGTACATACGTAGATCTTATCTGAAAATATAATTTAAAAATATGATTTAACCAGTTTTTATGTGAAATTTACACAAATTTTTATTTCCTATGGGAATTTTACAAAAAAAATATAACCTATATTCTTTAACAAATTCCATCCTCAAAAACAGTCTTAATCTTAATTTAAAGTAAACGCACGTATGAAAGGCACCATGTATCTTTGTCAATCGATTTCGAAAAGGAGGAGGCTCTCAATTAGATCGGTATATATTTTTTATGTATGTACACCGATTACGATGGGATTTATGATCCGTTGCCGTTTGTTCATAAAAATTTAAGATAGTTTAGCCGAGTAGTTTTTTTTATGAAAATTATTTTTAATTAATGAAAACATGATTTACATGGACGATTTAGCTTTAGTTTTTATACGGCTTTTTCTAGGAGTTTTAATTTAGGTTGATTAGATATTATTACTATCTCGTGCTCAGCATAAGTGGGCCTTAGGCTACTTGTCATTGATGCGGAGCGAGCGTGTAGAGTAGAAAACTAAGAAATATTATAACCAATACAAAATAAATAAATAAATAATGAAAAACTCCTTGGTACTGCCTCCTGGGGATCGAACTCGGGTCTATTGACTCGAAATTCCGACCACCCAACCACTCGGCTATCGTGACTTCTATAACCAATACGATTGCAAAAAATCTCCTCCTGAGCAGGCTCATTAGCTAATTGGATCATAAATAAGATCGAGTCTATGAACCTCTGCTCAGCAGACTCGATGGGTAGATGGTCAAAACTAAGGCCTAACCTATGCGTTTGCAGTTCAGACGTCTGTTTTGTAAGACGTTCTAGAATCTTAGCGAGTTTCGACTCATACTGTTCAAGTGTCTCGAACTCTCAAGTGGCGTGAAGATAATTTGTCAATGGCGTGAACATAAACGAGCGGCAATAGTCTAATGGTTTAGGGTGCGGACTGCGAAACATGACATCGTATGTTCGGGCCCCGCCATTCGACTATTGACGTAAACCAACTCCAGACACAAGCATTGCAGCTTAATTGGAGTGGTTAATAGGAATACTAGTAATGTTATTCGACATTGCTAGTATTCTTTAAAAAAAATTTCATGTAATTTTTCATAGCCAACAAACGATTTCTCACTGTCGCACTAATAGAGTGTCGAACAGTATTTTTTCGGAGTCGATTTCTTTTCTTCATTCCGGTTTATAGCTACTTAATAATACTATTTAATATATGACAATAAAAATAAACGAAATGTTGTAGTTTAGCGTATATAATATGGGAAAATACTACTAAAAATACTTACTATTAAAAAGTAAAAAATAAAAAAACTACGTCTAAAAACCGACTTCATAATCTAAACATAATAAAATAACTTAACAGAGATTAATTTAATACACCTCTTATGCAAACACAATACCTTTAATATTAATTAAACCTATTGATAGGTTTGAAATAGGCGCCAATCAATAAACAATATAAAACTCAATATTATAAACAGCTTACTTATTGTAATGAAATTCCTACACTAAAATTTAATCTACGTGAATTAACCTAAAGAACAATGTGAATTAATATGAAACAGATGAAAACTTTATGATAAAAATATATAACATAAAATTTTGTTCGTATATATCACAATATATGTCAATTCAGCTTCCTTCTGAAGGGAGAAAAAGAAATTTTCACTTTGAAAGCAAAGTGCAACTATGAACCTAACGACAAGAAGTAGTAAAGTTTTTAAGTGTTACTTGAAAGTCTAATATTTCCTTCAGACATGTCATGACATGTCTACCAGCTAAGTCCCAGAACCCCGGTGGTTAGCGGACCTCATCCATTCGTATCCGGGGTCCTGGAGGTCATGGGGCTTATAATAAGGCGGGTGTTTTAACGTGCACCAGCTTTCCCAACATAAGTCAGAATTACGTAAACAAAATATTATGAAAGCACAAACTATTCAAAGTTTTGAATGGTATGGCTGTAAAGCTTGTGGCGGATGATGTGGTGCAGGAAAAGGGTAGCTACCGGCCAGGTCGGGTGATCGTGACCTGGGGAGGACGTCTCCTCCACAAGTGTTTTTTTTTTTTGATAACCATGGAGGAAATGTTTTATGCACGAACGTTCCTTGGCCGGGAGGCCACGGAAACGAACAGTGTCGGGCTCGAATCTCAGAAGGAGAAGCATACCGACTAAAACCATCCACGGGATGCTGTTGGCCCGGAGGCCTTTACAGCTTCGTCTAAGGAGACTCGCAAGTTAGAGTTGAAGACAATAATGGCTGCTGCTGCGAAGCGCTGCGTCCCCTGGAACGAAAGAGATGACTTCCGACATGGGGGAGGGGCCATGCGATCCGAGGGCCCCAATTGGTTTGGAGGAAAATCTCCTCTCGGATCGCCTTGTGTTAACCTTTTAATGACGACTACGACCACGAGAAAGTCTCGTGCTAGTCGTGAAATTACGACGATGGCGAGGTTGTGTAAGCCGCAGAACGCGGCTTGTGTCTGTATGTGTGCGAAAGTACGTAGGGGGCGGGGCCTCATACGCATTGTTGACACGGGTGATTGCGTCATCATCGTCTATGATGACGCATTTCGGGCGCCTCAATTGAGGTGGAGTCCACAAGTGTGCGTTATCGGTAATCATATATATATGCATGTAATCGTGCGAACTTCTATAGCGCGATGTAGGACGTCGATGTGTTTCCTGAATCCGCCACTAGCGAGCTTCCAATGTGAAGACATAGATGTCGCCACAAGCTAAATTTTGTACCAACAAGAATTTTCATCCCGGGAATATTTTTGAAACGCAAACTTACCTCCGAATTATGAGATGAAAAAAGTTTTATCAAGTGTGTAATTTGTTTTCTTTTTCATTAAAAGTTAAAAAAATATTTATTTTTACTGTCTCAAAGTAATTTTATTTTCAGAATATTAAATACTGTTTTTTTTTTAATAAACTTACTACTGCGAATGTACTATTTATTATTCCGTTTATGACAACTTATACTTTTTTAGTGAACCTCATAATTAATCGTTACAGATATAAGACTTATAAAACGAATAAAAAAAATATTATATATCTTCACGCAATTCCCAATACAGGGGTAGACAGAGGTCGAGTCTAGACAATCAAGTCCCTTCGACCCACCTTCCACCGAAGATATTTTCGGGACAACGTGACAGGTGGTGAGCCCGTCGCCGTCTTTATGTCCAAGCCAACGATATTCGTACATAAGTTTTTGAAAAACCCATTGGTACGAGCCTACCAACTGGGGATCGAACTCGGGTCTATTGACTCGAAATTCCGACCACCCAACCACTCGGCTATCGTGACTTCGATAGCCGAGTGATATCGTATTATCGTCGATAAATATTACAGAGGTATTACTGGAATGTTCATTAATATATGAAGTGATTTTTTATGCAGATAATGAAACAATTGTTCATAAAAGTTAATTGACTACAGATCATTATCCTTAAATTAGTATGTGAAAAATCTATACACTGTTATACTACATATATTAGTTTGTAGTTAAAAAAATTAACAATTTTGAGGCGCCGCCAACCGTCGGCGTATCGTAATACGCTACGAAATTGGCATCATGTAAACTCATTATTTTACATTTTTAAACACAAATTCAAGCTCGTTTATTTGGCGCCGAATCAAAATTATAATTAAAAAATACAACTTACATTAGCGTTTCCTCAAAATTATAGAAGTGGTTTCATTAGTGTATCCAAATATGACAATTTTACAATTGTATTTTAAGTTGTCACCTGAACCCGAGGCAGAGCCGTACATGTAAAAAGCATAGAAATATATCGAATATAAAAAATATCTAAAATTGAATATTTATAAAAATATAACTAAAAAAGGAAATAAAATTAAAAATATGCAAGATTAGACAAACGGATGTTACAGCTACGCAAATGGTACTAATGGTTCCTAGATTGGAACTAGTTTAGAATACCACAACACCAAGCCAAAATCAGCCTGACAATTCACAATTGAATTTCCCCGTTTAGTGTGGTAAGTAAGTTGACTGAAATCTTTAATTTATTTATGCAAATGTTGTGCTTAATATCGGCCGCTGTTTCAATCCTACGTTGGTACGAAGCTTAATTTTAGCGTGAAGCTCAATACTTCACGCTAAAATTAAGCTTCACAATAGCTGAGTGGTTGGGTGGTCGGAATTTCGAGTCATTAGACCCGAGTTCGATCCCCAGTTAGCAGGCTTGGACATAAAGATGGCGACGGGCTCACCACCTGTCACGTTGTCCCGAAAATATCTTCGGTGGAAGGTGGGTTGAAGGGATTTAATTGTCTGGACTAGACCTCTGTCTACCCCTGTATTGGGAATTGCGTGAAGATATTTATTATATTGATTTTATTATTATAAGCTTAATACTGTAAATATACCATTTACTTTATACGGTTTTATTCGGTTAAATATCGGTCAAATGGACTTATTGTCTAGACCACACTGGAGGTGTTTTTGTATGGCTTATATATTACCCGCTATATTGTTTATACAGGCCACTGAATTATTATTTACTGTAATACTATTATATATATTATATTAGCGGACCTAACAAACGTTGTTTTGCCATATAAATGCTTAATATGGTTCATAAAAAACAAGGGTTGTTGACAGAAGGGTAAAAATTTAGAGCTGTATGTATAGTTAATGCTATATATAATCGAGGTAGGCCGTGACTATCTTTCGAAGACATTGTGAGCAAACTGCTCGAAGAGGGGAGGGTCAACAGTATTCGGATACCTAGATGTCCGTGTGTGAAGAAAATTATTAATCTGAAAGAAGTGAAAGAAGTATGTAACGATCGTGACTCTTGGCGATCTGTTCTCTCTGGCTACCCCGTCAGGGACTGTGCGTAAAGATAAAATAAATCAAATATGTAAAAATAAAACTAAAAAATCATATCGAAAAAATAAAAAAAACATATTTAGGGGCGGGTCACCCGGTATGAGAAATAGATGTTGGCCTCAGACCTACCCGATATGCACCCCTACCGATTTGCAAATCTTATGTACGTTCTATGTCGTTGGATTAACATTAATACAGAGACGGACTCATCACCTGTCACGTTGTCTCAAAATAACCTTATATACATTACTAATACAGTTATTTGGTTGGGAATTTATTGAACCAGACACGGTAGTGCCCATGAGACTCGGACCACACCTGCTTGTGGCAAACACGCCAAGGATTCCACCCATCCATAAGTTGAGTAGCAAATTGAGTAGTGCCCCAACAACTTTTCATTTTAATTAATAAAGAGTTTTTAAGTTCTTGTGTTATACGCTTAGAAATAGCGAAGGTACCACTTATACCTAGACCCAATACAATGTAGACAAAGTGGTTTTCTAAATGGCCCATGACCGTGCGGTGTCGTGTGGTTGTCGCATGTGGCGACTAAATGTTAATGAATAACTTTTATTTACAAGAATCACAATTAAGCTGGCAGCAGCGTATAAGATGCGAGGTACTGCAATCCGCTTGTAGATATCCAAATGATGATATCAAAAATAGTATCCAAATGTAGAGATTACGGCTTATCCTACGTATGGGAGATAATATCTATCTCGGAGATAAAAGTGGCCCTCCAGCTTGCCCTCTAGCCTTTCGAAGCTCAGAAGCACAAAAAGAGACTACTTTGCACCGATTTCGTTAACTTCTTCATCTACTTCATTGCAGTTTAATTTTTAGTGTGAAGTATGCATAAATTAGTCTAAGGTCTACACATTTAAGTCTTATCACATAAATGAAAACAATCCCTGTTTGTTTAATGTATAATAATCTTTAAAATGACACAAAATTTATAAAATATCACCTCTGACGTACAAAATGACATAAAAGGAAGAGAATATCTGAAAGAAAAGTGACTTATTAATGAATCTATTACGAAAACCGACATTGTCGGCAGCATTACTAAAATTGTATCGCAATTTTATGCGAGGAATTTACTGCGTACTCCGCAACGAAGTAGACATCGTGGTAAAAATTTTATGTCTTAAAAAAGCAAAAATATTATTTCAAGCCGCGGCGGAGTTTTTCCGTCTCCATACCCTCTGAAATATATAAAGACGTGACCTTTGCTGAAGACTATTTACAGACTGCTGCTCATTTTTCTTCTCTAGCTTTTCGTACGTAAACAGTTTTATACCTTACGTGTTATGTACATAAAGAGTTCGAAAGATTCATAACATTTTTATTATGTTCGAAAATAGAATCAAATTTTGAAGGTGACATGTATTAATATTAGAATTCATCTTAACTATCATCCCTTTATGTACTCGTCCATCCTTTAAGAAAAGTATTTTATTAAGTTCTTTAAGGCGACGGGCTCACCACCTGTTACGTTGTCCCGAAAATATCTTCGGAGGAAGGTGGGTCAATGGGACTTAATTGTCTAGACTAGACCGTTGTTACACCCGCATTGGGAATTGCGTGAAGATTTCTTATTTATATTATTCATCTTTAAGTACGAGTTTTATTTCGTAATCACTGTATCTAACGTATCCATTTAACGTCTTTTTGGTAGTAATGTTTGAGAAAAAAACCATTGCGGCTCTCACAACTTTTGAAACAAAAAATTATAAACTTCATGTTAATAAGAACGTCAAAACATGCGACACAAAGATGGTGACTTCCTTCAAAATGAGTCATTCGCGTTACGTTATTCAAAATTAATTCGAGTATTAGTCGACGAAATTTAGTCATCTATTATTACGAGAATGAATCTATTTTCAGATTTATTATGACTTTTATTTGTATTTATTCATATTATCGACAACCTGACAGCCGAATGCCTTTGACCCTGTCTTCGAAGCCAAGGGTTGCGGGTTGGAGTATCACTAGGAGCAATTATTTGAGTAATGTATATGAATGTATATTTATATTTATATTTGAATATCAACCTATTTTAATACTTACGTATATAATTATATAGTAGCTAGGACACTAAGATGTCGATAGGCTTATCACCAACCACGTTGTCTCAAATAATCTTACGTGGAAGTGCTTCGAAAGGACATTATCGTCTAGTTCTCTGCCTACCATTGTATGGGAACCCGCGAAAAGGTATAAAACAATACATTATTTGGTTATTACAATTTAGTAGTTGGAGGTTGTCAGACAGTGTTTATGTGAACCTAGTCAACAAAATAGGGACTGTCGAAGTGAATAAGAACCCTTTCAAAACTTTTCTGAACATGGCTATTTGTTAAAACTAATCACGTACTTTATCTGCTTGTCACGTACTATCCAAACTTGATCAAAATAAACCAATGTAGAATAAATTGCATTTCAGCAATACAATATTGTTAACTCTTCGGCATTTATGTAACAATATGTATGTAAATTGAATTTTATTTTCATATTTAATAAATGTAAACAGAATTTACAAAATACACTTTACGGTCATAAAGTACGTGATAAAAGCGGGAATTAATGACAAAACCTTGCTATATTTTAAAAGTAAATTATCCAAAATGAACTGCGAATAACAGAATTACCGTCGAATAATATTAACACACTGTTAAAATACTTAACATAAACCGAATTGTTTGATTTAAATACAAGCCAATAAAAATTTGCGGAAGGTGAATGCGTCACGTATATAATTAGAAATATATATAAATACAAAAGTACATTTAAGTATAGTTACGGTTTCAAACTCTTTGCCAAACAATGTTTCAATTTACAAATTTATAGTAAGAAAAAGATGCGTAGTTTATCTTTGTTACCTCTCTAAACAAGTTTCCTTTTCCTTTTTGCCATAGGTTCGTTGGCTCTAAAACATTACAATCGAATCGTGATTGATTTTAACTGAATGATTTTTTTAAACGTTACACTGAACTCCAATTTGTATTTTTGTTTAAATTTGTATTCTTATCGCCTCCATAAATGTTTCACTTTTAAAATAAGTTTACAATGTCAAAACAAATGCGATGAAAAACGATGCATGCACTCGTAAAAGTAATATTTTTAGAAAGTGAGATAGATAAGCTCACTATCAGAAATGTCTCTTTCATAAGTCTGTCTCTTAATAGCATAATAAATTCTTTAGGGCTACTATTTCGTTTCATTGAAATTGAAATCCCAATGGTGCTTATGAAGAATTCTCTTCAACAAGTTAAGCAATATAAATTTAAATAATAATTAAAATTTCATTTATAGCATTTAGTTTATAGATTAAAGTACTTGATTAATATGCCTAACATTTTACACTAACAGTAAACTGTCATCCACAGGTACAAGACTTGCAAGTCCGTCTTACTTATCTAACGCTCTCTCCGCGGGGAACAAAGGAGCCTTGACAGAGACAGTTGACAGTTAGTAAATGGTTGCCCGAAATGTTTTTTTCTGGATATTTGTATAAAGAAAGTACTTTTATTAATTTCTGTCATCAACCTCCTATAAACAATATTTTCACGCCATCCTTAATACCGGGGTAGACAAAGGTCAGGTAATTCAGTGCTTTCGACCCACCTTTCACCGAAGATATTTTTTGGGACAACGTGGCAGATGGTGACCCTGTCACCGTTTTTATGCCCAAGCCAACGATATAAGTCGTACATAAGTTTTAAAAAAGTCATTGGTACCGAAACCTGGGTATCGTACTCGCGTCTCTTGACTCGAATTCCGATCACACAACCACCCGTATTAACTTTATAAATAGTATAAATACTGTACTTATACTATTTATAAAGTATAAAATATAAGATATAAAGTAACCCACAAGATACATAAAAATTATACATATAGTTTTTTTATGTATCTTGTGAGTTTAGGATACCAAACCAAATAATAATACTCATATTGGTAAATGACTGCAGGCTGTATAATCTATAAAACCATTTCAAAAGAAAAACGTAACAGATATGTTTTCTGCACCGAGGTCTAAGACAAAATGCTGCATAGCCCGTTATAACACTGGCTGTTCATACCCTTTAAACAGAACATGGAAGTAGCTGCATTGCTTTTTGGCAGTAGAAGAGTGTGGTACTGCACCAGAATACTCCTATAGGCAGCAAAGGAGTCTACTAAACATTAAATTCAAAATGAATTGGATTTATTAATCCAAGTCAAATACTCTAATTTCACGCGACTAAGATCAACAGTTTGTCTGCAACTCATGGCAACATGACGTTTAGCAAGCGCTCAAGGAACCATGCCACGATGAGTAGGGCTGTACGATTATTGTAGTTTTTCCTTAAAAATGTCACTAAAATCTATAGTTTGTATATAGTGATAAATTTCTATTAAACATTGTAGGATTAAAATACATATAAATTTCATATGCATATAAAATATACTCCGCCTGTTGTCCTATAAGAGCTTCACTGAAAAATGAGTAGACCTCTGCCTTAAATGTAAATATAATGGATCGTATAGCAAGCCGGAACGAAAAGCTATCCGCGTTGACATTTACACGTAGTGACATATTTGCTTATTAATCCAATTGCGTAGCAAGTACGTTTGAAAAGAATATTATTAACAATCTAAATATACATTCGAATTTATTTTTATCACAAATTATATTAGATTTATTAAAATAAAAATTAAAAAATTAAATATCTTCACGCAATTCCCAATACAGGGGTAGACAGAGGTCAAGTCTAGACAATTAAGTCCCTTTGACCCACCTTCCACCGAAGATATTTTCGGGACAACGTGACAGGTGGTGAGCCTGTCGCCGCCCTTATGTCCAAGCCAACGATGAAATTCGTACATAAGTTTTTGAAAAACTCATTGGTACTGCCACCTGGGGATCGAACTCGGGTCTCTCGACTCGAAATTCCGACCACCCAACAACTCGGCTAACGTGACTAAATTTATTGCTTTTCAATAAATGATTTAAAAGAGTCACGATAGCTGAGCGGTTGGGTGATCGGAATTCGAGTCAAGAGACTCGTCTTCGATTCCTATGTGGTAGGCTCGTACCCATAAGTTCTTCCAAAATAAGTTTTGATAAGTACGATTTATATCGCTGGCTTGGATATAAAGACGGCGACAGGCTCACCACCTGTCATGTTGTCTCAAAAAATTTCTTGGGTGAATGATGGGGAATGAGTCGAAAGGTCTTAATTGTCTGGATCTTTGTCTACCCCTGGAATAGGCTGACAATATTTATTTCTTTTTGTTACTTTAACTCATGTTCTTATGAATAAATGCCTATGAGGATGTCTACTTTCAATATACAGAATAAATCTTGCCGTGAACTTTATATAGTGACTTTTACTTTAGATATTAGGGACCTGCTTATGAGGTTTTTAGATATTTTAGAATGTGCTACATTCGACAGGCCTGGTAAGTGGATTGACGATCGAGTACCAGACACCTCGCACCTTGGACACTGCTGAATGTCATCGGTCTGATTAATTTTGGTCCGGTAAATGAGTTTTAAAATATTATTTAATACAAATAGGTAAAAAGGACACATATCAACATCTTATATGATAACTTTAAACAAGTTCTAAATATATATTAATTCGGCTCAATTTATAAGTACCACATATAGCACCTTTATCATTTTGTAGTAGCCTTTTCCACGGGCTGTGCGCGCATTAGCCTTGTTTAAAGTTCATCGCAAGAAAGAGTAGTTTATAATCTCTAGATTACCAAATATATCTTCTTCAGATTCAGACTTGAAAGGAAACAAACAAACAAGCTCAATTTTGCGTTTATAACATCAGTTATATCTTAACTTGAAATATGACTATACAATAAGTGCTAAGCTGGAAATTACAAATATATCTTCTTCAGATTCAGACTTGAAAGGAAACAAACAAACAAGCTCAATTTTGCGTTTATAACATCAGTTATATCTTAACTTGAAATATGACTATACAATAAGTGCTAAGCTGGAAATTACAAATATATTCCAAGTTTCCCATTTATGTAAATCGTGACATTTGGTTATTTTGCTACCCAAGATCTGTTACTTGTTATCATTAAATTATTAAATTCACTGTTCGTGAAATATTATAATTAGTGACGAGGGTAAAACACGGATTTAGACGTGGATTATAATATATACAGTACAGATTTTTCCTGTGATATATACATTAACGAATTGTCATGGGCGAAAGTGACGTCATGCTCATTACAACTATATATCTTATACTAATTTCTGCTTGGAACTTCATTCGCAATATCCAGGGATTCCTACGAGATCATGTTAGTAACCATAATAAATGGAGCCTATGTCTGTAACCCGGACTCTTAATAAAATAGTTCAAAAGCTTTTAATTCATTTAGAACCGTAAATTTTTCCGAGATAAAAATTAAATATCTTCACGCAATTCCCAATACAGGGGTAGACAGAGGTCAAGTCTAGACAATTAAGTCCCTTTGACCCACCTTCCACCGAAGATATTTTCAGGACAACGTGACAGGTAGTGAGCCTGTCGCCGCCCCTATGTCCAAGCCAACGATGAAATTCGTACATAAGTTTTTGAAAAACTCATTGGTACTGCCACCTGGGGATCGAACTCGGGTCTCTCGACTCGAAATTCCAACCACCCAACAACTTCGCTATCGTGACTAAATTTATTGCTTTTCAATAAATCATTTAAAGAGTCACGATAGCTGAACGAACAGGTGATCGGAAATGATCGAAGACTCGTCTTCTATTCCTATGTGTAATGAGCTCGTACCATAAGTTCTTCCAAAATAAGTTTTGATAAGTACGATTTATATCGCTGGCTTGGATATAAAGACGGCGACAGGCTCACCACCTGTCATGTTGTCTCAAAAAATTTCTTGGGTGAATGATGGGGAATGAGTCGAAAGGTCTTAATTGTCTGGATCTTTGTCTACCCCTGGAATAGGCTGACAATATTTATTTCTTTTTGTTACTTTAACTCATGTTCTTATGAATAAATGCCTATGAGGATGTCTACTTTCAATATACAGAATAAATCTTGCCGTGAACTTTATATAGTGACTTTTACTTTAGATATTAGGGACCTGCTTATGAGGTTTTTAGATATTTTAGAATGTGCTACATTCGACAGGCCTGGTAAGTGGATTGACGATCGAGTACCAGACACCTCGCACCTTGGACACTGCTGAATGTCATCGGTCTGATTAATTTTGGTCCGGTAAATGAGTTTTAAAATATTATTTAATACAAATAGGTAAAAAGGACACATATCAACAATAATATCAACATCTTATATGATAACTTTAAACAAGTTCTAAATATATATTAATTCGGCTCAATTTATAAGTACCACATATAGCACCTTTATCATTTTGTAGTAGCCTTTTCCACGGGCTGTGCGCGCATTAGCCTTGTTTAAAAGTTCATCGCAAGAAAGAGTAGTTTATAATCTCTAGATTACCAAATATATCTTCTTCAGATTCAGACTTGAAAGGGAAACAAACAAACAAGCTCAATTTTGCGTTTATAACATCAGTTATATCTTAACTTGAAATATGACTATACAATAAGTGCTAAGCTGGAAATTACAAATATATTCCAAGTTTCCCATTTTATGTAAATCGCGACATTTGGTTATTTTGCTACCCAAGATCTGTTACTTGTTATCATTAGAATTATTAAATTCACTGTTCGTGAAATATTATAATTAGTGACGAGGGTAAAACACGGATTTAGACGTGGATTATAATATATACGGTACGAGTACGTCATTAATTATAACATGCCACAGCAAATTACTATTCCTTCTGTGATAATTATACCAAATTTAAATGAGGTGATCATTTAACACGAATTCCAGACGAGAATATAGAAAACATTACTGAATATCTACATACGTTTTAAATTTCGAACAATCGAGGTTCCATTTCAAATTATACAGTACAGATTTTTCCTGTGATATATACATTAACGAATTGTCATGGGCGAAAGTGACGTCATGCTCATTACAACTATATATCTTATACTAATTTCTGCTTGGAACTTCATTCGCAATATCCAGGGATTCCTACGAGATCATGTTAGTAACCATAATAAATGGAGCCTATGTCTGTAACCCGGACTCTTAATAAAATAGTTCAAAAGCTTTTAATTCATTTAGAACCGTAAATTTTTTCCGGGATAAAAATTGGCCATACTATGAAATATCTCTGTGACAAATTTCATCCAGATCCGTTCAGAAGTTGTAGGATGATTGAGTAATAAATGTCCATCCATCCAAAGTTTCTAATTTATAGTAGCATATTATTTAATAGCAGTAAGATGACTGGCATAGTTAGTCTGCCGTGTGAATAAAACCGGTTGACCTGGACTTTGCTTGAAGCGAATAATTTTTAAATTGTGATTATCATCATCGCTATTAAATTAATTAATTTATTATAATATTTTTTTATTCACGTTATACTGTATTTTGTTTGAATACAAAACATTTTTAGCATTTAAAAATCGTTCTAGAAAATTGTAGAAAAGGCAGAAAATACAAAAATTCATAATGATACATTTTGATAATTTAATCTTCGCAACTTTACAGAATGTCGTGATTAATTACAGCAAAAAGCGGCGGAATCCCGCTTAGCACGAGCAAATTCGTTAAAGTTTATTGTAAAATAATTGAATTAAAATTTATCGGCCGATTTATTCGCCTATCGTGTTACAAAAGAGGTTATAGCTAAGTGCTTGAATGATCGGAATTCGAGTCAAGTGCTGATACTTACGGCTATTTCGTTTACCTTGGATCTGCTGCAGATGACTTCGTTACGATTTATATCACGCGCGAAATACATGGCCTGCTAAACAACTTTGAGCTTCCTTATTCGGCCTGCAGTGTAGGACCACGCATCAGATTCGTTAGGCATCACTGGCAATGGTATAAAGACAAATATGTGGCGTAGTTTTTTCTTCTTTACGAAATAAGCAAAATAAATACTATAAAAACTTTAGAAATAAGATAAAAACCATATTCTGAAAGTATTCCCACTACCGAGGTAGACAGAGGTCCAGACAATAAAGTCCTTTCGATCGATCGACCTGAAGATCTAACTCGGGTCGCTTCGCTCGAATTCCGATCTCACCCAACCACTCGGCTATCGTGACTTTTTATAATACAGTAGTTGAAACAGTAGTATAAGTACTTCCCGTGAAAACTTTAGGAAAAGTATAATAAAATTTTATTTCATAATTACATACATAAATAGGTTGTTCCTATTTATGTATGTATTTACTACATACATTGCTCTGTTCCTAAGCAAGTAGCCAAAGTATTAGTGTCAATGTATCTGTTTCCAATTACCACGAGGGTACAACGAACATCCGAATCCGAGACAAAGTAGAAAATTAGGTTTTCCAGCCAGCTCTTTATGAAAAAGCCGCCACTAGTGCACGGAAGTTGCCAAATATCGTATTTTTAAATAATATGATAAAAATGTAAAGACCTATCAAAGTTAAAAGTCAATCCATTGCTACTTTTTAAGTTTTGCGGTCTTAATCTTACATCTGCTTTTATATATATAACGAAAACGATATTTGATATACGGCTGCAATTGTTTTGCTTATTCGAGGACTTTACACAAGTATTAACATTTATTTTCATTGGGCCGCATTAGCATTGTTTTCATTTAGCTGGTCATTACATATTCAACGGTAGGTCTTGTATAACACTTGAAAGTAAATTAACCTTGAACTAAGATCCATATTATGAATAATTATTACCATAATGTATTAACGAGCTTGTATACACAAAGATAACTTTGCAAATATTATGAACCATTGATTATATAAATTTATAGATAGGCTGTCAGGCGCGCGAAAAAGTGAACAAAAACATGTTGGATGTCTCTTTTCTCTTTGATTATATATTATGTCAGAGTTTCGCAATATTTTTCCTATTTCTTTCCCCGGAGTATAAAATGTTCGCTTCGCTTAAAGTTTCGCTTTGTTAAAACCTCATGGAAAAAAGATTCGTCGTACAAAAACTAACGTAACAGCGTAAAATTATTTGCTTAAGTTAATAATAATTTCCTATTAAAACGTTTTCTTACATTAAAGTTAATTAGTCTATGATCCAATAGCATGTTGATAGTTAGTATTGATCCTGCTTTAAAGCTAAGGACTGGGGGTTCGAATACCGCTCGGGGCAAACATCTAAGTGATGAATGTGTATGTTTGTACTCGAGTCATAAATGTGTAAATATAAGTTTTTGAGTCAAAGATGTTTAAATATATGAATATTTATTTATGTTAATGTCGATCTATGTAAAGTATATTGTAGCGTTAACGGCATTGGGATTACCACCTGTCACGTTGTCCCAGAAGCCACGATAGCCGAGTGGTTGGGTGGTCGGGATTACGAGTCAAGATACCCGAGTTCGATCCCCAGGTGGCATGTTCGTACCAATGACTTTTTCAAAAAAAAAAAAAAAACTTATGTACGAATTATATCGTTGGCTTAGACGTAAAGACGGCGACGGGCTCAACATCTGTCACGTTCTCCCGAAAATATTTTTGGTGGAAGGTGGGTCGAAGGGACTTATTGTCTAGACTAGACCTCTGACTACCTCTGCTTTGGGAATGGCGTGAAGATATTATATATTTTATTAACCTACTTAAACCTTGCTTAACCATGATAAAAATAAAGGGATCAGAGGTTTCTTTTAACACACTTTACACTTATACAGAACATACAAATCGTTCATTAAATAAAATTACGGGTTGCACTACGAGAGTGCCGACAGAAGTGAAAAGTAATTTTACTTTTAGATAGAAATAAATGTTTTTTTTATTATAATACTACTAAAGTATCATACACGTATTATATACCCAATACTGGGTTGGTGATAGTATTTGTTAGAGACTCACAAACTATTCGATAGTACTGGACATTGATAAGACTGTATACTGATACTGTATACTAATACTGAATACCAAATCAGTGTTGCCGTTGGTGAAGGCTCAAAACCTATTTTTAACATTATTAACCAACCTAATATACCGAAACCAAACAAAAATATCTTCGGTGGTAGGTGGGTCGAAGGGACTTAATTGTCTAGACTAGAACTCTGTTTACCTCTGCGTTGGATAATGGCGTGAAGATATTTATATTTATTTATTTTACGTTCCCAATTCAACTTCGGTGTGACGTGGGTCGAAAGGACTTCTTTGTGTAGACCTCTGGTTACCTCGGTATAAAAAATTGCGTGAAGATATTTATATTTATTTATTTTACGTTCCCAATTCAACTTCGGTGTGACGTGGGTCGAAAGGACTTCTTTGTGTAGACCTCTGGTTACCTCGGTATAAAAAATTGCGTGAAGAAATATAAAATATTTTCTAAACATTTTTAAGTTTTACTCCAACTTGCTTAAATAGCGATTGTTGACGACGAATTTTGAAACAGTGACCGACAGAATCAATGAATGTGATGTTCGATGTAATCATTTTTTTTATTATAATACTACTAAAGTATCATACACGTATTATATACCCAATACTGGGTTGGTGATAGTATTTGTTAGAGACTCACAAACTATTCGATAGTACTGGACATTGATAAGACTGTATACTGATACTGTATACTAATACTGAATACCAAATCAGTGTTGCCGTTGGTGAAGGCTCAAAACCTATTACTAACATTATTAAACAACCTAATATACCGAAACCAAACAAAAAATATCTTCGGTGGTAGGTGGGTCGAAGGGACTTAATTGTCTAGACTAGAACTCTGTTTACCTCTGCGTTGGATAATGGCGTGAAGATATTATATATTTTACTAACCTACTTAAACCTAGCTTAACCATGATAAAAAATAAAGGGATCAGAGAGTTTCTTTTAACACACTTTACACTTATACAGAACATACATATCGTACATTAAATAAAATTACGGGTTGCACTCCGGGAGTGTCGGCAGAAGTGAAAAGTAATTTTACTTTTAGATAGAAATAAATGTTTTTTTTTTTATTTTATCCTGACGCGTTCGCGGTCCGCTATATGTACATGCATATATATTTCTTTTATGGAATAGGGAGGCAAACGAGCAGGTGGCTCACGTGATGGTAAGTGATTACCGCCGCCCATGAACACCCGCAATACCAGAGACATAGCAGATGCGATGCCGGCCTTAGAGTGCCCCCAAATTGGGGGAGAGGGGTGTGTGGGCCTCCGGTTACCTGCACTCACCAGACGAAATTTGTTACACTTCTACTTCACGCCGGTATTCTGTGAGGTCGTGGAACTTCCCCGGTCGAGCCGGCTCATTTGTGCAACAACAAAAGCTGATGCGTGGCACTTCCTCTGTTAAAACTATACATGCACACACTACACATAACTATATATGCACACACTATAGCTGCATCTCGTAACGGTGTCGCGAGACCAGAGATTTTATTTCATCTTAAAAATATTCGTACCGCGTTAAAAGAAGTTATCACTTCAAAAAACTCATTAGACGGATCCTTCCATATGGCGATCGAAGTATAGTGTTTTTCTAATTTAGATCGCAAAACAACTCGTCTATTGGTTTATTTAATTAAATTCCTATTATAATATTGTACTAACTAATATTTTCTATATCTTTAATCTATCGCGAATTAATGACGCGAAATGTTATGGTTAAGAATAAATTTTCGTGCTCTATTTTAAGTAAATTTTCGGTTGTTTCTGCTAAACTGAGCGGACATAACTTAAAGCTCTTGTTATACCATAAGGTAGATTATAATTTTATTATTCTTAGAAAATCTTTATGTATATTACACATGCTTTATCCAGTAATTTATTTTAAAACGAAGGTCGCACTAAAAGTACCTTTTTGGAGAGAAAAATAGCCGAGAATTTGTCAAATCAAATAATTTATTTATCGAAATAAATTATTTGAATAAACATTCGTTTATCGATAGTTACTTTTTTATGACCACCTGTCACGTTGTCCCGAAAATATCTTCGGTGGAAGGTATTTTCGGGTAGAAGGGACTTAATTGTCTAGACTAGACCTCTGTCTACCCCTGTATTGGGAATTGCGTGAAGATATTTTTTTTTTACTTTTTTATCTACCACTGTTTTGTTTATATGGCGGATGACTCATTATCTTGAAACCTCCTATAGTCAAATATTCAATTGCTCGTTTTGTGGAGTGATCAGATTCTACATAGAGGGAAAGTAAGAAAGAAAGAAGGAATGAGCTGATGAATTGTCACAGTAAAGAAGGATCCTGTTTCGGACAGCTGCTGCCGAATATTTTAAAACAAAACATGAAAACTGTAGTTAACACTTAACAATAACAATAGCCTGCACTAATACCTGATGATAAGACTAGACAGTCAGGTCATAAGTCTTATATGTCATTGTCACATAGTAAAAACTTTTCTTTTCGAATGCTGGCCACAAAAAAGTTTATTGAATTCGAATTTCGAATTGTTCATGAAAATAAAACTACATACTTTTTTGAATTTTACTCATTTTTAAATATGGAGTGGACGCTTAAAGAAGACCGCGTTGCAGTTATTGCGTTGCATCGTTGCGGTTACGCGCCAATTCAAGTTTTTGACATACTGAAAAAATTTGAACATAACCAAAAGATTCGTTTATCGTACCATCAAACGATACAATGAAGACTCTAGTGTAGATGACAGGTAAAGAAGTGGTCGCCCTCGGTCTGTTAGGACTCCAGCCGTGATAAAAGCTGTGAAGGCTCAAATTCAAAGAAATCCCAAACGTAAGCAGAAACTGTTGGCCCTTCAGAGGGGTTAAGCAGAACGATGGTGAAAAGGGTGTTAAATGAAGACTTAGGGCTTCGGGCATATCGAAGTAAAACAGGATATTGTTTGAATGCTGGTCTAATTCACCTGAGACTGAAGAGATGCCGCGCTTTGTTTAAGCGGTGCGCGGGAAAAAATATCGGGAAATTCTTTTTTTGGATGAAACATTTTTTACCGTAGAAGAGAGCTACAACAAACAAAATGATAAGGTGTACGCACACAGTAGTGAAGAAGCGAGCAACCGTATTTCGCGTGTCCAACAAGGTCATTTTCCATCCTCGCTTATGGTATGGTTGGGAGTTTCTTATTGGGGCTTAACAGATGCACATTTTTGCGAGAAAGGTGTAAAAAGATTGCAGTTGTGTATCAAAATACAGTCATTTTGAATAAACTTTAGTGTCATACGAATCTATATTTTGTTAAGTTCATTTTGGTATATAAATAGTTACATAATGAATAAACTTGTTTTAATTATTTTTGGTTAAACATGTGACAAAATTTATGACCTGACTAGGTACCTGACTACGTAACTATAGCAATGCATAAGAAACCTCATATAGCAAAATAATATTATTTTTGATTTCTTTCTTCTTGCAGTGGGTCGGTCCATACCGCATTACACGTGTACAAATACGTGTATTACGCCGGGAAATTAATGTTAATAATGAATAACAAAAGAAAAATGTAACCTCAAACAGATTTTTTATGTTATTCAGAACATATTTAAAATCCTTTGTTCAGAATTTATTACTTTTGTTTCAGATGGTTGGCAAGGCGCTCACTGAAAAATGAAAATGGATGCCATTATTACATTTTTTCTGAAAGCTGTATAGTTATTTATAAAGTACTTAATTAACTTACTTAGTACTTACATTAGAAACTTATTGGTACTTAAAAGAAAAATACGCGTTACAATTCTATCCAAAAGATTAGTTTTTTTTAAGATTATTTTAAATTTGTTAAAGATTATTTAACTTTTTTAAAGATTTTTTCCTGAGTGAACAGGTGAGTTATCAAGCTTTGGAAATTTCATCATGTGCATTTCTTATGATTTTAAAGCTTTCGTTTTCTGCATTGCCGGTTTAAATTAACGTACGTGGTTAACGCCTTTTCTCGCTTTCATTTGCGAATTAGGAAGTAAGCTAGGTGTGAAAACTCGACTAGAATTTCAAATATCACCGTGGAGAAACTGCTGGAATATCTTAAGTATGTATATTTTAAACAAAAATAAAAAATACATGAACAAAATTTTGTAATTCTTAGTTTTAACCTTTATATGTACTGTTTTGTGGCAATGAATAAATCTACTTTTTTTCCTCTTCTTTCTTCAAAATCAATGTCATTGTTTTACAAACACATGATACATACGTAAGTGCGTACATGGAAAAATGGTATGCTATAGTTGACTCGAGCAACATCGCATGTTTTCAGTTGGCCTGTTAGCGTTTCTTTATTTTTAAAAGTACGGTTATTAAAACAATGCTGAGGAGTAGAGCGGGTCCTACAGTTAGTTTAAGTTTGTATCAATATAAAAAATTGTAATATGAGGAAAGAAAAGTTTGTTTTAGCACTGAAATAAAAAAGTTTGACGCCAATAACTGCGTTTAATAAGAAAAATTATTATTAAAAAATTACTGAAAGTTTAAAGCCTGTGGCGCTAAAAATATGTTTATTAAGTGAAGGCGCTGCTGTCTCTTTTAATTCTTAGTTTATTATTCCAATAAATTTAAGTAAGTCGCTCCAAAATTATTAATTAAAATCAAAGGGGGTTTGAGATATTACAATAAATCAAAGACTTAATTATAATACACCTAAATAAATCTTACGCCCAGAAATATGTTATTACGTAGTATATACTTATGCTTTGAAATGTTTCAACAAAAGTGTTATTTTAACGAAGTTACATTATAACTACACAATTTACTGCGCTGAATCTGTTAGTGGTCTTGAAATTAATCAAATCAAATTATTTATGCGTCGATATAAGTAACGTACGATATACATTACATCTATCGGTAGTCATTTTTATTCTACCACCATTTCGTAATGAGGATTTTCTCTTTATATTATTATATTATTTTATTTATCTTCACGCACAATCCCTGACGGGGTAGCCAGAGAGAACAGATCGCCAAGTGTCACGATCCCTACATACTTCTTTCGCTTCTTTCAGATTCATCATCTTCTTCATACATGCACGTCTAGGTATCCGAGTACTCTTGACCCTCCTCTCTTCGAGCAATTTGCTCACATGGTCTTCGAACGTTAGTCTCGGTCTACCTCGACACCTTTTAATATTAACTTTCGCGCTATATATTTTCTTCACCATTCGGTCTTCACTCATTTGATTAACGTGCCCAAACCATCGAAGCACGCCCTTATCCATTAAAAAATAAATTTAATTTTCATGTAACAATTTTTATTGATTATAAAGCATATAAATTATGTCAAAATAAGTCACGATAGACGAGTGGTTGAATGGTCGGATTTCGATTCAAGACACCCGAGTTCGATCTAGGCTCGTACCAATGGGTTTTGCAAAAACTTACACATATAGACAGAGATCTAGACAATTAAGTCCGTTCGACGCACCTTCTACCGATGACATTTTTGGGACGACGTGACAGGTGGTGAGCCCGTCGCCGTCTTTATGTCCAAGCCGATCCCCCAACGTGACTTCGAATCGGCTGTTGGGTGGGATTCGAATCCGCGACCTTTGCCGTACCGTCACAAAGTTCGCGAGTTGGAATCCCACCCGTGTTAGTAGAAATTTTCAACCTTTGTTTTTCTTTAACTTAACTATAAAAAGTTCAGCATAACTTACATGCTTTAAAATTAATAAATATTACATAATTTATATTACTTTTATACCTAATGGCTTAACACCGACCCAAATTGTACTTCGTTAATTATTTTAAGTGCTTTGCTTATTTTGCTTTCTATCCATTAATCACATTTACCATTTTGT
The DNA here is from genome assembly GCA_029286605.1 of Sericinus montela. Lineage (NCBI taxonomy): Eukaryota > Metazoa > Arthropoda > Insecta > Lepidoptera > Papilionidae > Sericinus > Sericinus montela. Next base: position 5,600,413 of record JAGSMR010000010.1, read on the forward strand.
AAATCGACAAAATAAACGCCCAGTAAAATGTCACACTTCATGACACTAATGCAAATTGCTATCGCTGAATTCAAAATATCACCATTTCTCTATTATTACATATTATATTTCATTTTTATTATTTTACAGCTTGTATAAACTACATTATGAATGTGTAAATGAAATATATATGATATAAATATGTTCACGCCATTCCCCGAAGATATTTTTGATACAACGTTACAGGTGGTGAGCCCGTCGCCGTCCTCATAGGTTTTTTTTTTAAATCCTATCTGGGATCGAACTCGGGCCTCTTGAATCGAATTCCAAACACCCAAACACTCGGCTATCGTGATTATGAATATCGAATAATTATATAAGAGAAGACTAGAAGAATAAAAATTTTTTTCTACAATAGTATATAAACATATTCAGGTATTTCACTGGCTGCAATAATCTACTCGTATACTGCTAGTGTACTAATATGCAATGTTTTTTGTTGTGTTCACAACAAATAATTTTCGAAGAGGGAAAAATTGTTTAATAGATGCATACACTTCTTCAATACAATATTAACATTATTAAAAAGAAAACTTTGTCCTTTTATATTTTTTTTTGGTTCGGTTGTCTCTGAAACAGCCAGTGCGATTTAAAAATTTCTTATAACTCTAAAATGTTTATTTATTTGGAAGATAAACAGGCTATGCAAAATAAAGCTAAAACATTAAGAGCGATACAACATATACCTAGTCAGGTCATAAATTCTGTCACATGTTTAATATAAAATAATTGAAACAAGTTTATTCTTTATGTAACCATTTATATACAAAAATGAACTTAACAAAACATAGATTCTTATTACACTAAAGTTTATTCAAAATGACCTCCGTGATTTTGAATACAGGCCATTAATCTGCGCGGCCAGTCGTCTATCGCAGCACGAACGAGGTCCATGTGAATATCGGCGGCTGCCTTCGTCAAGGATGTCTTGAGTGACTCCAAATTGGGATGAGGCTTTGAGCATGCCTTTTCCTCCAAGTTTTGCCATATCTTGTAATCTACCGGATTCAAATCTGGACTGGAGGAGGGCCAGTCTTCGTGCCGGATGAAGTCGATTTCACGCGCCGCGAGCCAGTCTTGTGTGCTCTTCTCTCTATGAGCTGGCGCCGAATCTTGTTGGAATACCCAGAGCCTGTTATTGAACATGGTATGAGAAACAGATTCCCCAAGGTTCGTCAGGACTATATTTTGATACACAACTGCATTCGTTTTTACACCTTTCTCACAAAAATGTACCTCTGGTAAGCCCCAATAAGAAACTCCCAACCATACCATGAGCGAGGATGGAAAATGACCTTGTTGGACACGCGGAATACGGTTACTCACTTCTTCACTACTGTGTGCGTACACCTTATCATTTTGTTTGTTGTAGCTCTCTTTTACGGTAAAAAATTTTTCCATCCGAAAAAAGAATTTCCCAATATTTTTTTCCTGCGTAACGCTTCAACAAAGCACGGCATCTCTTCAGTCTCAGTTCCATTAGACGAGCATTCAAACGAAGTCCTGTTTTACTTCGATATGCCCGAAGCCCTAAGTCTTCATTTAACACCCTTTTCACCGTGGTTCTGCTTAAACCCATCTGAAGGGCCAACAGTTACTGCTTACGTTTGGGATTTCTTTGAATTCGCGCCTTCACAGCTTTTATCACTGCTGGAGTCCTAACAGACCGAGGGCGACCACTTCTTGACCTGTCATCTATACTAGAGTCTTCATTGTATCGTTTGATGGTATGATAAACGACTCTTTTTGTTATATTCAAATTTTTCAGTATGTCAAAAATTTGAATTGGCGCGTAACAACAACGATGCAACGCAATAACTGCAACACGGTCTACTTTAAGCGTCCATTCCATATTTAAAAATGAATAAAATTCTAAAAAGTATACACTTTCATTCAACAATTCTAAATTCATATAGAGTGCAATAAACTTTTTGTGGCCAGCATTCTAAAAGGAAAGTTTTTACTGTGTGACAATACCTATGACCTGACTGTGTATATATAAAGCCTATAAAAATATAGACCGGTTTCAAAAACGGGTAGAAACTGTCTCTTCTAAAACCTTTCGTGGTGTACGCTGCCTAAAATAATGTAAGGTAGTATAGTTCCACTTAAAACGTTCTACAAAAAGGTTGGTGATGTTATATGTCTATCCCAAGAAGCAGACTCGTTATAATTATGTCATAATTAAATTTATTATTTAAAATATTACGTGATTTTGAATCTGTCGAATTCATTCGTTACTAATAAATATAAATAAGTTATTTATTAAGTAAGTAAGTCACGATAGCCGAGTGGATGAGTGGTCGGAATTTAGAGTTTAGAGATTCGAGTTTGATTCCCAAGTGGCAGGCTCGTACCAATGGGTTTTTTCAAAACCTATGTACGATTCATACCGTTATCTTGGACAAGATGATGAATCTGAAAGAAGCGAAAGAAGTATGTAGGGATCGTGACACTTGGCCATCTGTTCTCTCTGGCTACCCCGTCAGAGATTGTGCGTAAAGATAAATAAATGATATAATATAATAATATAATATATCCCGAAAATAGCTTCGATGGAATGGATTCAAAGGGACTTAATTGTCTAGACTAGACCACTGTCTACCCCTGTATTGGAAATTGCGTGAAGTTATTTAATTATTTATATGTTATTTACCTTCGTTATCTATCATTGATAAAACATTTGTAACGTAGATTTTCCCTATATATTTTATGAATATTTAATACTTTACAATTTATAAGAGACTTAAGTTTAAGTTGAGTCAGGAAAACTAAATGGTACACAGCAGCGGCTGTTTTGTTTGTTATGGATACATTCATCATTACACATACTCATTGCCCATATAAAAAAATTATGGAATAACCTAACCTAAATCTAAAAGGAAAAATAAACAATAAAAAGGAATTCATATTACATAATAAGACCGAAAGGTGAAGAGACTATATAGCGCGAGAGTTAATATTAAAAGGTGTCGAGGTAGGCCGAGATTATCTTTCCAAGACCATATGAGCAAATTGCTCGAAGAGGGGAGGTCAAGGGTACTGAGATGCCGGGACGTGCATATATGAAGGAAATGAAGAATTTGAAAGAAGCGAAAGAGGTATGTAAGGGTCGTGACACTTGGCGATCTGTTCTCTCTGGCTACCCCGTCAGGGATTGTGTGTGAAGATAAATAAATAAATAAATAATCTCTTTAATTAAATAATACATTCATTTCATACTTACAATTTTAATTTTAAGTATTAAATAGGGATAAAGTTCCAAACGCGACTTTCGATCTGTTCCCTCTGGCTACCCCGTCAAGGTACGTACAGCGTGAAAATAAGTATAATAAAATGTAATTTATAATACATTCTTTTTTATGGATATATCAGGATATATAATAAAAAATACGAATGAAGTATGTAACCTTGGGTTTTACATCTTCCATATAGTTACTACGGTAGTTCTGCTGCTACGGTCATAGACAGTGCTATTACACACATTTTACTGTCGAATAAAACCCGACTCGATGTTGTAAACCACGCGTTACTTTACGATCAATTACGTTAAAGGTCAACTACGTTAAGAATAGGAACCATAAGAACGTAGTACATAACTACATAAATAGAAGGTAGGTAGTGAAAGAAAAGAAAAATAAATATAAATAAATATCTTCACGCAATTCCCAATACGGCGGTAGACAGAGGTCTAGTTTAGAAAATTATGTCCCTTCGCCCCACCTTCCACCGAAGATATTTTCGAGACAACGTGACAGATGGTGAGCCCTTCGCCGCCTTTATGTCCAAGCCAACGATATTCGTACATAAGTTTTTGAAAAACCCATTGGTACGTGCCTGCCACCTGGGGATCGAACTCGGGTCTCTTGATTCGTAATTCCGATCACCCAACCACTAGGCTATGAAAGAAAAGAAAGTGCATTCAACCTTAAAGACCACGATAATATCTAACAGAGAAGGCGAGAATGTTTCCCGGAAGGTACAAAACTGATATTTATGATTCAGTCTTCGAAAGTCTTAAAGATTAGACCAAAAATCAGCAGGTCGATGACGGGCAGCAGTGTTTAAAGTGCAAGATATATTACGGGTATTGAAATCGTCAATTCACTTGGCAAGCGGAGCAATTCTCTTCATAAAGAATGTTTGTACTCAAGTCATGAACGTTCACGAATATTCATCCACATACATACATTTGTATGTAAAATATATTGTACCGCTAGCTTGGCCATTAGGGCGGCAATGAGCTCAATACATGTCACATTGACCTCAACTATTGGCTTCGGTGAAAGGTGGGTCGGAGAGACTCATGGTCCGCATACCACAGAATTGGATGAAGATATGAAAAAACTTAGCATATACATGCATTCCTGTGTCACCTCTTTTGTAGCACTTAAAATATAATTTCCAAGGATAAAATTTTTAATTCATACTCTTATAAATAAATCATTATCACAAATTATTTGATCTATATCACATCTCGGTTGATCGATGAAAGGGGAAACAAGGAGGGAGTCGGGGGTCGGTAGTCACACCGCCACATGACACTACCAATCTCAAATAATTAGGACCTTTACTTAAGTGGGGACATCAATCAACTCTGGGGGTCATTGTAGAAGCGTGCTCGTCGCGACCCCTGCCAGCCCTTTTCAGGGCTGCAATTCTACACAGCTGCGCACCCATGCCAACGAGGGTTAGGGCGTCCCCCCAAGGCGACGCACACCAGTTCGTCCCCGTTGGTGTGAAATGCAGCGCGCAAAGCGGCGATGGGGACCGCCACCCGTCACGCACAGCCCGACACGGCGGAAGGTGGAGGACGGAGTGCAGAGTTGGCACGTGGAATGTTAGAGGAGGTATGAGAGATAAGACGAATGAGTTGATTGAAATAATGAAAGAAAAGAAAGTGCATTCAACCTTAAAGACCACGATAATATCTAACAGAGAAGGCGAGAATGTTTCCCGGAAGGTACAAAACTGATATTTATGATTCAGTCTTCGAAAGTCTTAAAGATTAGACCAAAAATCAACAGGTCGATGACGGGCAGCAGTGTTTAAAGTGCAAGATATATTACGGGTATTGAAATCGTCAATTCACTTGGCAAGCGGAGCAATTCTCTTCATAAAGAATGTTTGTACTCAAGTCATGAACGTTCACGAATATTCATCCACATACATACATTTGTATGTAAAATATATTGTACCGCTAGCTTGGCCATTAGGGCGGCAATGAGCTCAATACATGTCACATTGACCTCAACTATTGGCTTCGGTGAAAGGTGGGTCGGAGAGACTCATGGTCCGCATACCACAGAATTGGATGAAGATATGAAAAAACTTAGCATATACATGCATTCCTTTGTCACCTCTTTTGTAGCACTTAAAATATAATTTCCAAGGATAAAATTTTTAATTCATACTCTTATAAATAAATCATTATCACAAATTATTTGATCTATATCACATCTCGGTTGATCGATGAAAGGAGAAACAAGGAGGAGTCGGGGGTCGGTAGTCACACCGCCACATGACACTACCAATCTCAAATAATTAGGACCTTTACTTAAGTGGGGACATCAATCAACTCTGGGGGTCATTGTAGAAGCGTGCTCGTCGCGACCCCTGCCAGCCCTTTTCAGGGCTGCAATTCTACACAGCTGCGCACCCATGCCAACGAGGGTTAGGGCGTCCCCCCAAGGCGACGCACACCAGTTCGTCCCCGTTGGTGTGAAATGCAGCGCGCAAAGCGGCGATGGGGACCGCCACCCGTCACGCACAGCCCGACACGGCGGAAGGTGGAGGACGGAGTGCAGAGTTGGCACGTGGAATGTTAGAGGAGGTATGAGAGATAAGACGAATGAGTTGATTGAAATAATGAAAGAAAGAGAATTAGATGTCGTGTGTTTGTCGGAGACCAAGCGGAAGGGCAGTGGTACTGAAGAGCTCCCTGGCGGGGCGTTAGCTCTATGGTCCGGAGTCCCGGAGAGCGAGAGCGCCTGCCAGGGAGTGAAATGCTGCTGTCGTCTCGGTTGGTCGATGTTATGACTGAATATAAGATTGTGAACTCGAGACTTCTCTGGGTTCGCTTTAAATTGGGACTGACGAAGTTATTCCTTTTGGCTGTTTATGCGCCGGTGGCTTCGTCGTCAGAGCTGAGCTGGAGGAGTTTTGGGAGAATGTAAGAGAAGTTCTAGACTTGGTTAGAGGAAACGAAAGAATTGTTGTATGTGGTGATTTGAATGGATGGGTTGGTACCGCTCGGACAGGGTACGAGTCGGTGCTTGGAATGTTGGCGATAAAAGGGTTAACGATGCTGGCAAGCTCATACTGGCTGTATGCAAGGAAAAGGGTCTTCTTGTGACAAACACTATGTTTAGTCACAAGAAAATCCATATGTATACTAGAACAAGAGAGAATGAGAGAAGTATGATCGATTTATTCCTGGTGGATGACCGACTGCGAAAACAGGTGATGGATACGCGAGTGTTCCGAGGTGCTGACCTGGGAACGGATCACTACCTAGTGATTACTAGATTTAGGGTCTGTTCGCGGGTTGGCGCCACCGGACAACGATACCAGAACCACAGTCGGTCGGTAGCATCGAAGCTGGAAGCTTCAGGAAGCGGACACTAGGAATAAATATCAAGCAAGGGTAGCCGAAAAGCTGGACAGCATTGGTGTTAGGAAAGAATGTGTGGAAGAAATATGGCAGAGCCTTAGAGATGGAATGGTTAGTGCAGCGGAAGACGTGTGTGGAACTGTGAAAAGAGGTAGTAGTAAAAAGTGTGATGCATGGTGGAATGACGAAGTGAAAGAAGCTGTAAATAAGAAGAAGAAAGCATGGTTAGACTACTTGGCCTCTAGTAATGATAAGGATATGAGAGAGAAGAGGAAAGAAAGATATAAGCTCCAGAAAGTTCACACGAAAGCATTGATTGAGGAAGTGCGTGAAAGGAGTAGAATGGAAGCGGACGAAAGTTGTCGCAAAACTTCAAGGGGAACTCCAAACTCTTCTGGAGAGAGGTTGGAAGGATCCGGAGTGGTGCGACAGCCTTAAGAATGAACAAAGTGGTTTCGAGAACCAATGACATCCTCTCAGAAAAATCGGACGTCATGCAGCGATGGAGCAAATTTTATAGATGTATGCATGTGATGATCTTAGTGAGGGATCCGGGGGTGACGCCGTGACTGGTACGCCAGACACGGACCTCGATGACATTGAGGTCATCAGTATGAAAGAGATTGAATGTGGAATTCAAAGTTTGAAATGTGGTAAGGCTGCGGGACTAGACAGAGTTACTGCTGAAATGGTCAAGTATGGTGGGCCTTGCATCTGGGACAGCTTTCATCTGCTGTGCAATTTGTGCTGGCGAACGGGAGCTGTTCCGGATGATTGGCGATCCGCGGTCATTGTGCCTTTATATAAAGGTAAAGGTTCACATTATGACTGCGGGTGCTATCGGGCGATCAGCTTGACCAGTTTAGCAAGTAAAGTTACTCGAAGGTTTTGACACGTAGGATGCAAGATAAATCGGAAAGATTTCTATGGGAGGCACAATGCGGATTTAGACCTGGAAGAGGATGCACGGATCAAATGTTTTCTCTCCGCATGATCACGAAGAAGCTTCTGGCTGCTAACCAGAAGATTTTCTGTGCTTTTGTGGATCTTGAGAAAGCATTTGATAAGGTTGTAAGGAAGAAAATGTGGGAACTGTTGCCGGGGTATGGTGTGGATGGTCGATTGCTAAGGGCTGTGCAGTCACTTTACTGTGACTGTAAAGCCTGTGTGCAGGTAGGGCATGACCTGTCACCCATGTTTAGCGTCAAACGGGCGTAAAACAGGGTTGTGTCATGTCTTCCTGGCTATTCATACTGTATCTCGACAGCTGTTTACAGAAGCTGAAAGATAGCTGTTTGGGTGTGAAATTGGGTGACATAAAAGTAAATTGTCTGCTTTATGCTGATGATGCAGTGCTTATAGCACCATCAGAGGCAGAACTGCAGGCATTAGTCACGTGTATGAAAGAAGAATGTGAAATTAATGGTCTCCGTTTGAATGCTAATAAAACTAAGGTTCTGGTATTTGAAAGGGACGAAGAAAGAACGAAGTGCGAAATTTGGGTAAATCAGGAATGTCTAGAACAGGTGAATGAAATTGTATACTTGGGGAGTGCGTTTAGCCGGGATGGAAGATGTGATTTAGATGTGGACAGGCGTGTCGCTGCCGGGAACAAAGTCAATGGTGCCCTGACTGCGTTAATCAAAAGGCAAGGCGTTGTGAAAAGTGCACGCCTTGCAATACATAACGCAGTGTTGGTACCGACTTTGTTATATGGCAGCGAAACCTGGGTATGCCAGAAGAAGCATAAAAAAAGCAGGTTGAATGCAGTGGAGATGCGATCTCTTCGTAAAATGTGCGGCCTTACCATGGCCGACCGAAAGCGAAACGAAGAGATTCGCAATATGGCAGGTTTGAAAGATGACCTTGTCTCAAAAATGGATAAGGGCGTGCTTCGATGGTTTGGGCACGTTGAGCGAATGAGTGAAGACCGAATGGTGAAGAAAATATATAGCGCGAGAGTTAATATTAAAAGGTGTCGAGGTAGACCGAGACTAACTTTCGAAGACCATGTTAGCAAATTGCTCGAAGAGGGGAGGGTCAAGAGTACTCGGATACCTAGACGTGCATGTATGAAGAAGATGATGAATCTGAAAGAAGCGAAAGCAGTATGTAGGGATCGTGACACTTGGCGATCTGTTCTCTCTGGCTACCCCGTCAGGGATTGTGCGTGAAGATAAATAAATAAATAAATCAATCAACTCGGTTGGTTACTTACGTCAACGGTAATGTGATTGTCTTAAATGACCCTAAATTTCGGAAAGGCGAGGAAGAAAAAGGAGGTAAGTGCCTGCCACTATCAACCAAATTTAGTACATCATCACGAAGTCGCTTCAGTTTAACGTTCTTTGAATTATAATGAAATAAATAAACTATAAATCTGAATAAAAAGGAATAGTCTATTGGACTTTTGTGGAAACATTTATATTCATTACACAATAACCGCAAGGGGATTCGAATCCACAACCTTCAGCTCCGAAGCAGAGTCACTGCCAACTAGACTCTTAGGTCGTCTGATATAGTTAAGAATAGTTACGCAAACAAAAATCAATATATATTAAACAAATATATAATAACAGCCTGTAAAACTCCACTGTAGGGGCATAAATGTCTTCCATATGCTTCCGGTTTGTGTTTTTCTTAATCACCACGTTCGGCGAACGGATAGCCGATGGTAGTTCCGGACACTGCAAATTAGGTGCCTGAGTTTTGGTCTAGTAATTTTCTAAATGTATCTTGCAATTTGTCTATAGCTAATTGCATTTTCAAGGCTTTTTCCTAAGGGTTTCGCCACTAACGGGGAGAGATGTGGATGTGGTTATTTTATTATTCTATTCTAATATATTATTCTATTCTAATATATTATTCTATTCTAATATATTATTCTATTCTAATATATTATTCTATTCTAATATATTATTCTATTCTAATATATTATTCTATTCTAATATATTATTCTATTCTAATATATTATTCTATTCTAATATATTATTCTATTCTAATATATTATTCTATTCTAATATATTATTCTATTCTAATATATTATTCTATTCTAATATATTATTCTATTCTAATATATTATTCTATTCTAATATATTATTCTATTCTAATATATTATTCTATTCTAATATATTATTCTATTCTAATATATTATTCTATTCTAATATATTATTCTATTCTAATATATTCTATTCTATTTTATTATTCTATTCTAATATATTATTCTATTCTAATATATTATTCTATTCTAATATATTATTCTATTCTAATATATTATTCTATTCTAATATATTATTCTATTCTAATATATTATTCTATTCTAATATATTCTATTCTATTTTATTATTCTATTCTAATATATTATTCTATTCTAATATATTATTCTATTCTAATATATTATTCTATTCTAATATATTATTCTATTCTAATATATTATTCTATTCTAATATATTATTCTATTCTAATATATTATTCTATTCTAATATATTATTCTATTCTAATATATTATTCTATTCTAATATATTCTATTCTATTTTATTATTCTATTAGCCTTCTATTCTAATATATTATTCTATTCTAATATATTATTCTATTCTAATATATTATTCTATTCTAATATATTATTCTATTCTAATATATTATTCTATTCTAATATATTATTCTATTCTAATATATTATTCTATTCTAATATATTATTCTATTCTAATATATTATTCTATTCTAATATATTATTCTATTCTAATATATTATTCTATTCTAATATATTATTCTATTCTAATATATTATTCTATTCTAATATATTATTCTATTCTAATATATTATTCTATTCTAATATATTATTCTATTCTAATATATTATTCTATTCTAATATATTATTCTATTCTAATATATTATTCTATTCTAATATATTCTATTCTATTTTATTATTCTATTAGCCTTCTATTCTAATATATTATTCTATTCTAATATATTATTCTATTCTAATATATTATTCTATTCTAATATATTATTCTATTCTAATATATTATTCTATTCTAATATATTATTCTATTCTAATATATTCTATTCTATTTTATTATTCTATTCTAATATATTATTCTATTCTAATATATTATTCTATTCTAATATATTATTCTATTCTAATATATTATTCTATTCTAATATATTATTCTATTCTAATATATTATTCTATTCTAATATATTATTCTATTCTAATATATTATTCTATTCTAATATATTATTCTATTCTAATATATTATTCTATTCTAATATATTCTATTCTATTTTATTATTCTATTAGCCTTCTATTCTAATATATTATTCTATTCTAATATATTATTCTATTCTAATATATTATTCTATTCTAATATATTATTCTATTCTAATATATTATTCTATTCTAATATATTATTCTATTCTAATATATTATTCTATTCTAATATATTATTCTATTCTAATATATTATTCTATTCTAATATATTATTCTATTCTAATATATTATTCTATTCTAATATATTATTCTATTCTAATATATTCTATTCTATTTTATTATTCTATTAGCCTTCTATTCTAATTTATTTAAATTTCAAAAGGTATTATGTATGTAAAGGACTATATATTTTATACACAAGAATTAAAAATCGTTGTTTTAAGCTCATACACGTTTTAGTAACCTATGCCTTATTTTTTAGTCAGGAGTCTTGAACGTACAGACATGGCTCATTTATAATTTTATTTAAATAATTTTAAGATTACGATCACGATAGCCGAGTGGATGGGTGGTCGGAATTTCGAGTCGAGAGACCCGAGTTCGAACCCCAAGTGGCAGGCTCGTACCAATAGGTTTTTTCAAAACCTATGTACGATTCATATGGTTGGCTTCGACATAAAGACAGGCTCAACACCTGTCACGTTGTCCCGAAAATATCTTCGGTGGAAGGTGGGTCAAAGGGACTTAATTTTCTTAGAGAAAAAACTGGTGAAAGAAACTTCGTCAGTACCCTCTTTTTGGTTATTTGTTTTTAAAGGAAATACACTATTGAACATTAAATAATTAGAAATAACATGAAAACGGTCAACTTATTCCTCGGTGTTATCTACTGTCATAAATGTTCATTTGTTTATATTTTGATAATCTTTTTTATAAAGATATGTAATAAAAGAAGGTGAGTAAAATAAGATAAAAGTGGTAAAAGCTGTTCCACATAGTACAATGCTGCGGTATCGGCAAAAGGAAAATGAGCATTTTATGTCGCGCTGAGATTACATCGATATTGGAATTGCCAGTCGGAGTCATGCTAAGTACGCGACGCCGGCGTTTAGATATCAAACGGATTTTATTTTCTTTTCTACTTAAACTGAGAACTAAGTATGTCTATAATAGAAGTTAATAAAGACATTTAAAATAAAAATAAAACTTTTTGAAATAAAACATCATCACGCGACTTGGGGAATTAGCTGGTGAATGCATGACGAGAGCGTTACGATAAGTGTGATCGGGCCAGGCGAACAGAAGGTGAGAGGGAGATATAATTTAGTGCAGATGGAAAGAGAGAAAATTATAAAAAATAAATATTTGCTTTAGGGGCAAGAGAGAGAGGTGCGAGCACGCATCTTCGAATCTACTTCCGATGTCGAACTCGGATCTCTGGACTCGAATTCCAATCACCCAACCACTAACGTGACTTTTTAATAGAACTTTTAACAAAGAAAATAAAACCGTCGTAAAAGAAGGCAATGGAAAAGTAATAAATTAATTACGGGAGAGCCTAATGTCCAACAGTGGAAGTTTTCGGGCCGCTAAATAAACTAAATAAACACAGTTACAGAATATTTGTAGCAATAGTACCTACTAATACATAGTGATCTCTATAGATTTTATAGGCACGCCTAAAAACCCAACTCAGCGCAGCAGCAAAAGCTGGGGCACTGCCGTCGCCAAATTTTGTATTAAGATTTAATAAGATACATAGATTTCAAAGTAAGCAGCTTAAGTATTTGTATTATGAAATCAGACAACGAAGGTACCACGAACAACCTTTTCAAGAATGTTAAGATATGTTAATTTAAAGATTTAAGATATGTTAATTTAAACAAAATTTTACGAAGTGTTAATTTAAGATTTGGTAATTTTAAGGTACCTATAGTAGTGTTTCTTCTGTAAAAGTACAGCACAGTACTTAACGAATTAAGTAACGAAACAAGTTTTGTTTGCTAACGACGCGTACTGTAGAGCTTTTGGAAACTTTACGATTTGTGTTATCCTGAAAACTGAGACGACGTTAACAGGATTACCAGTATATTGTCTCAAATAAGCTGCAGTGAAAATAGCTGTCGTGATAACTTTCCTTCTTTATTTTGATAATCTTTTTATAAAGATATGTAATAAAGAAGGTGAGTAAAATAAGATAAAAGTGGTAAAAGCTGTTCCACATAGTACAATGCTGCGGTATCGGCAAAAGGAAAATGAGCATTTTATGTCGCGCTGAGATTACATCGATATTGGAATTGCCAGTCAGGTCATGCTAAGTACGCGACGCCGGCGTTTAGATATCAAACGGATTTTATTTTCTTTCTGCCAAACTGGGGAACTAAGTATGTCTATAATAGAAGTTAATAAAGACATTTAAAATAAAATAAAACTTTTTGAAATAAAACATCATCACGCGACTTGGGGAATTAGCTGGTGAATGCATGACGAGAGCGTTACGATAAGTGTGATCGGGCCAGGCGAACAGAAGGTGAGAGGGAGATATAATTTAGTGCAGATGGAAAGAGAGAAAATTATAAAAAATAAATATTTGCTTTAGGGGCAAGAGAGAGAGGTGCGAGCACGCATCTTCGAATCTACTTCCGATGTCGAACTCGGATCTCTGGACTCGAATTCCAATCACCCAACCACTAACGTGACTTTTTAATAGCACTTTTAACAAAGAAAATAAAACCGTCGTAAAAGAAGGCAATGGAAAAGTAATAAATTAATTACGGGAGAGCCTAATGTCCAACAGTGGAAGTTTTTGGGCCGCTAAACAAACTAAATAAACACAGTTACAGGATATTTGTAGCAATAGTACCTACTAATACATAGTGATCTCTATAGATTTTATAGGCACGCCTAAAAACCCAACTCAGCACAGCAGCAAAAGCTGGGGCACTGCCGTCGCCAAATTTTGTATTAAGATTTAATAAGATACATAGATTTCAAAGTAAGCAGCTTAAGTATTTGTATTATGAAATCAGACAACGAAGGTACCACGAACAACCTTTTCAAGAATGTTAAGATATGTTAATTTAAAGATTTAAGATATGGTTATTTAAACAAAATTTTACGATATGTTTATTTAGGATTGGGTAATTTTTAAGGTACCTATAATAGTGTTTCATCTGTAAAAAGTACAGCACAGTACTTAACGAATTAAGTAACGAAACAAGTTTTGTTTGCTAACGACGCGTACTGTAGAGCTTTTGGAAACTTTACGATTTGTGTTATCCTGAAAAACTGAGACGACGTTAACAGGATTACCAGTATATTGTCTCAAATAAACTCTGGTGAAAATAGCTGTCGTGATAACTTTCCTTCTTTATTTTGTTAAATAGATTTTACGTATGTAATATTTTACCTGAAATTTTCTTATTACCAGATGGTAGGGCTCGTATCAATGGGGTTTTCAAAAACTTATTTACGAATTATATCGTTGGCTTGGATATAAAGACGGCGACAAGATTACCACCTGTCACGTTGTCCCGAAAATATCTTCGATAGAATGTGGGTCAAAGGGACTTAATTGTCTAGACCTCTGTCACTAGGAATGGCGTCATAAGTACTGAACATAAAGATTAAGCACAACATTATAGTAATAAGTTGGAAATGGTGGTATATGTATCTCATAGAAAATTATTTGATTTTATATGTTTATGAAAAACAACCTACTATGATTTTTGTATTTACGCGAATACTACACAAATGTGTAGTACCAAAAACTTTTATTTTAAATAAAATAAAACGTTTTTGGATTTTATAGCAGTTTAATTAGTTTTTACAAACTATTTTTATTTCCCGACGTTTCCGTTGCTTTACAGCAACCGTGGTCACGGGGGACCAGTACAGACTGGATATGCCAAACGACCCTATTACTTTACCTACTACTCATACTTTACGCGCTGAATCCCCAATCCTCTTGTCAAGCGTAGTGATTACATCACATTGGCAAACCCTTTCTAACAGGAGGCCTATGTTCTGCAATAAACACTTATATATAAACCTTTATAATAATGATATAAACCACCACCTGCCACGTTGTCGAAAATATCTTCGGTGGAAGGTGGTTCGAACAGACTTAATTGTCTAGACTAGACCTAGACTAGACTAAACAAAATACACGATATGTTTATTTAGGATTGGGTAATTTTTAAGGTACCTATAATAGTGTTTCATCTGTAAAAAGCTTTGTTTTTTTTTAATATTTAACGAATTAAGTATTAGTATTAGTATTTCGAATTAAGTATTAGTATTTAACGAATTAAGAGGAATTTATTCTTTCAGCACACGTTTATCGAACCAAATACTTTAAAAATTCCTTTACGGTCAAATCTATCTTGTTGTGGAATGAGCTTCCTTCGCACATCCACCGAGCGACTTCTATAGACAAATTTAAAATTCTTGTCAAAAATCACTACTTGACACTATGAAATCACTAGGCACTACTTGTATATGATTTATGTATATATTTTGTGTATTTATATATTGATATGTATATTATATTTTATAATTTTATACATATTAGTGTATCATATGTTACTATTATATATTTGTTTAGTTTATTTAGTTATTAACATGTAAGTTTATTATATTCACCACTTCCCACTGTCCTGTACTTATGTGTATCCTTAACCCATAAGATTATCTGGAAGAGATCGCTCTTAAGCGATAAGATCGCCTTGTTGTACTTACCCTGTATGTATTTCCTACTTTCTGTAATCTCGGTTTTTTTTTTTTAATATTTAACTAATTAAGTATTAGTATTAGTATTTTGAATTAAGTATTAGTATTTAACGAATTAAGAGGAATTTATTCTTTCAGCACACGTTTATCGAACCAAATACTTTAAAAATTCCTTTACGGTCAAATCTACCTTCTTGTGGAATGAGCTTCCTTCGCACATCCACCGAGCGACTTCTATAGACAAATTTAAAATTCTTGTCAAAAATCACTACTTCACTATGTAATAACTAGGCACTACTTGTATATGATTTATGTATATATTTTGTGTATTTATATATTGATATGTATATTATATTTTATAATTTTATACATATTAGTGTATCATATGTTACTATTATATATTTGTTTAGTTTATTTAGTTATTAACATGTAAGTTTATTATATTCACCACTTCCCACTGTCCTGTACTTATGTGTATCCTTAACCCATAAGGTTATCTGGAAGAGATCGCTCTTAAGCGATAAGATCGCCTTGTTGTACTTACCCTGTATGTATTTCCTACTTTCTGTAATCTCGGTTTTTTTTCTTAAGTTTAAGTGGTGTACAATAAAGAATATAATAATAATAATAAAAATACACAAATATGCCGAGTTAAAGAAGAGGTAAAAAGAATATGGAAACAAAATAAAGTCTACGTAGTACCAATAGTATTATCAACCACAGGAATCATCCCAAAACACCTTCACCACAGTTTAAAACTTTTGAATATTCAGGCAAACATATACATAAGTATGCAGAAAGCAGTCATATTAAACACCTGTCGTATTGTTAGGAAATGTTTACAAGTAGATGAAAATATATTTTCACCCTAATTAGTAAATAGTCCTTACCAACATTATTAATAGTTTTAAAGTTGTTTACTTGGCATATGCCCGTAAACAGCAATATGAGCAGCTGAAAGCTGAGAAAAAACAAAAGTTCACAAAAATAATAATAATAATAAGTAAAGAAACAACTTTTCAAGGTTTTATTTGATTATTACGCGTACTGTAGAGCTTTTGGAAACTTTACGATTTGTGTTATCCTGAAAAACTGTGACGACGGATTACCAGTCTGTTGTCTCAAATAAACTCTGGTGAAAATAGCTGTCGTGATAACTTTCCTTCTTTATTTTGTTAAATAGATTTTACGTATGTAATATTTTACCTGAAATTTTCTTATTACCAAGTGGTAGGGCTCGTATCAATGGGGTTTTTCAAAAACTTATTTACGAATTATATCGTTGGCTTGGACGTAAAGACGGCGAAGGGCTCACCACCTGTCACGTTGTCCTAAACAATGGAGGTAGAAGGTGAGCCGAAATGACTTAATTATCTAGACCTCTGTCGCTAGGAATGGCGTCAAAAGTACTAAACATAAAGATTAAGCGCAACATTACAGTAATAAGTTGGAAATAATTGGTATATATATATATATATATATATATATATATATA